>JXCR01142166.1:0-48999 GCA_002079205.1 Phalaenopsis hybrid cultivar
CTCATTTCCGAATCAGTCCTACATTTCTGATTCTTTACATTTGAGGTCAGTCCTTACATTCCTACACCTTCTTTTGAGAATTGACCTATATTTCAATTCTCATTTTTGAATTAGTCCTAAATTTCTGATTCTTTACATTTGAGGTCTGTCCTTACATTTTGACGTCTTCTTTTGAGAATTGACCTACATTTTAATTCTCATTTCCGAATCAGTCCTACAATTTTGATTCTTTACATTTGCGGTTGGTCCTTACATTCCGACACCTTCTTTTGAGAATTGACCTACATTTCAATTCTCATTTCCGAGGTCCTTACATTCCGACACTCTCTTTTGAGAATTGACCTACATTTCAATTCTCATTTCCGAAACCTTACATTCCGACACCTTCTTTCGAGAATTGACCTACATTTCAATTCTCATTTCTGAATGATCCTTACATTCTGACACTCTCTTTTGAGAATTGACCTACATTTCAATTCTCATTTCCGAATCCCCTAAATTTCTGATTCTTTACATTTGAGGTCGGTCCTTACATTCCGACACTTTCTTTTGAGAACTACATTTCAATTCTCATTTCCGAATCAATCCTACATCTCTGATTCATTACATTCGAGGTCGGTCCTTACGCTTTGACTCTCTCTCTCTCTCCCTCTTTTTGAGTTGATATTTGAATTTCAATTCCTACCTTGGGGTCAACACTTACATTTTGACTCCCATCCTTTGGAAATCTTTGAAATTTCATAACTGAAAGTCCACTCTCCAATCCCCAGCGAGAGTCCCTACTTCTCGTTTTGATTAAGCACACAAACTGCTAATTCTCCAGCAGAAACAAATCACACACACAACTCTACACGTACCTCTGGGTCTGCTGACTTAGGAATTTGTATTGGTTTTTGTTGATCTCGTCGGTTAATGCAAATACGCGCGGTGTGCTTGCCCAGCACACCACACCTATTGGGGGTCCATTTGTTGACATCATTTTTNCGGTGTTGGTCTGGAGATAAGGCATTCACTACACTCATCTACACTCAACATCACTCACAACCCTGAACTCAAATTTCTAGCCTAGATCTCTTGATCTTTTAGGATATTCATGTAGATGGTCCCCTAAATCTACTAGCCCTAGTGCTATGGTCTGGCTAGAACCACTACATAGAGGACCCAAAATGGGGTTTCCATTGGTCCATGGCTTATTGGTGATGATTGGTACCTCAACTCTACCAAAATACCCGTCTTGGCCTTTTACCCCTGAAACACCCCCTAATTACCAAAATACCCCTCTTGGGCCCAAAATCCCAAAAATTCAAAAAACTCACAAAAAATCTCAATAAATCCTAAATATTCCCAATTTCATTTCTCTCAACTACCTCATGACCCAATTTGGCCAATTTGACCATCTTTTAAAAAAATCCTCAAATTTCCCTTTAAAGTCTCAAATTTCCCCAAATCCATCTCAAATGTCCTTCAATTGGGTCTCAATTGACCCCAACTCCAATCCTAAACTCAAATTCACTTCTTATATGACAAAACTAAACCAAATCCAAGCTCAATTGGTCCATGATCTGAGCCCAATTTTGATTTGGGTCAAAGCCCCAATTTTGACCATATGACTTAATCTCACCAAATTTAACCCATAGCCTAGTCAATTGGCCTCAATTAATGTTGTAAAATATTTATAACATTCCTATACATCAAAATCAACAACTAATTGGCATTGGTGAAGCCTCAAATCCATTTGATTTTGACATAAATGCAAAATTCCCAAACTTAGCCCCAAATTGGCTGAGTCCATAAATTTCACCCAATTGATTGCTTAACCTCCAAATTGGCATCCAATTCATGCTTAAAACTCTTCATTAGGTCCCTATTGACCATTTACAATAATCAATTTGGACTTAGCCCAAGGCTAACCTAAGTTAGACCCAAGCCTAGCCCAACATGACCAAATTGATTAAAGTTCAAAGTTCCTTCAAAATGACCTTTCAATTGAGCTCAAAACCACTTCCATCCTTCACCAAAGTTGTTCCTTGTGATCATCTACACCAAATTCAATAATCAATTGAGCCAATTGACATGGCTAACCTAGCCCAAACCCAAGTTTTGGTCATTTGCACCCACTTGGACCCATACACTAAATGTGACCTAACCACCTTAAAGCCACCTAATTAACTCCACCACAGCCATTAGTTGAACTTAGTGACCAGTCCAAAAACCATGAAACCACCTAAATCAAGCCATGGAACAAAGGTCCCCCAAATTAATGGATCTTATTTCCAAAAAATGCACATGCTTAAGATATCTTTGCCAAATCCAAGCACATTTGCATTAAATTGCTATGATGCATTCCTATGGGTTTCCTGAGCTCCTAGCCACCTCCCCCTGACCGGCAGACCAGCCTAGTTACGGGAAAAGCCCAAAACCGAGAGCCACCCCCATGGCACCTCACCCAAATCAAACCTAGAGGCCAACTCATCCAAATCAAACTATGGAGCTCCCTCCACCTAAGCATCACAATACACCCAACCTTATACCCTAAGAGCCACCCCATGGCCATTTTTATAAAAACTCACCTCCCACGGCCATGGGAGGTGTAAAAATTTCTTAGAGAGGCCTCTCCAAACTTCACACAGAGCTTCTCTAAGATCCCCTCAGTGCATTCCAACCATTAGAGAGTCCTCTCCAAACTTCACACATAGCTTCCCTAAGATCTCCTCAGTGCATCCTAACCATTTTCCCTCATCCATTCCTATTGCCGGAGCTCAATTTTGAGCTTGAAATCCTGTCAGAAACCAGGACAAAACCCAATACACCTCCACACTTCATCAAACTTCAATTTCTTGTGCCTACACCTTCACAAGAGTGAGAGAAGCCAAAGCCCCATCGAATTCCCTTCCCACAGAGCCTCTACCATAACTCTAGACCAACACCTGAAATCGAGCTTGGTCGAATTCACACCTAGGCTTTACACCAAGATCAGGGACTCAATCCCTAGCCTCCTTGGACCCCAACGAATGTGTCGAGCACCTCTGATTGAAGCTTCCCTTCTCAGAGCAAAGGTATAAAACTCCTCCTGAACATGCCAAGCACCTCTGATCGAAGCCTCCCTTCTCAGAGCAAAGGTATAAAACTCCTCCTCCTCCCTAAGCTTATTTTGATTCTCCATTTACTTAAGCTTGATTTCATGGTACCTTAGCCGTATGGATGTGTTCGTCTCACTTCGAGTCCATAGGATCAAACCCGAAGTGATTTGGTTGAGTCTAGGCTAAGATCTTAAGGTTTTAGTTCTCCATTTACATAAGCTTGATTTCATGGCATCTTAACCGTATGGATGTGTTCGTCTCACTTAGACGAGTCCATCTTTCATAGCTTATTAACCGTATAGATGTGTTTGTCTCACTTAGACGAGTCCATAGGATCAAAACCGAAGTGATTTGGTTGAGTCTAGGCTAAGATCTTAGGGTTTTAGTGTGGACGGTCACGGGATCTCAAAGTGATTTGGTTGAGTCTAGACAGAGATCTTAAGGTTTTAGTCTGGACGGGCACGGGATCATTCTATCGGGGATGATGACGGGGAGCTGTTTAATCAAGCGTGTATCAAATGGACGGAGGAGATCGAGCCGGACAGCGCTTCGGGACATAAACAGTGGGCCGAGTCAGCAAGCTACGTGGACGGCAACGTCGAACCAGAGCGCGCCTCGCACGCCTTCGGAGCTGCCTAGGATCTAGTCCGCACGCGCTGTTTAAATAGATAAATAGGGCTTTCTCCTATTTATTTAAATACCCTTAACTTCAAAAATACATAACTTTGTGTAGAAAAATTACAAAAATAAAATAAAATAACCCTCTTGCTCAGTAAACAGAGGAAAATAATGTGGAATAATTTTCAAGTCCATTTGATGCATAAAATATTTTTAATTTAGAGGAGAATAATGTGGAATAACTTTCAAGCCCATTTGATGCATAAAATATTTTTAATTAATTAAATACTGTTTGGAGATCATTTGATTCTCCATGTATATTGACACATCACCTTGGCTTGAAATTTTGGCATATTGTAGCCATGGATATTGACACATCACCTTGGCTTGAAATTTTAACATATTGTAGCCTCTATAAGGGGGAATACTCTCTAATTTTTTTAAAGTCAGATGAGGTTCCTATATAGAGATCTATATTTTTAAGTTATTTCACATCATTTCCTTAAAATAATCATGAAAATTAGCATATTAGTTATTAAATCCCAAGAAAATTTTGGAAGGTCTACCATGACCAGAGAAACCTTTGAAAACAATTTCATGGGTCAAGTCATTTAAAACATCCTTAAATTTTCCAAATACTAAATCACTAAGATAATTAATTTTGAAAAATACAAACATTTAAATGACTTGATTTTTCATCTCCACTGCGATTTATGATCTAGAGAACTCATCATAAAAATTTCAAGATATTTTGAGTTCATTGGACAACTTAAATTGATACCACTCTTAACACTTAAATGATTTTTTAAAAATATATAACTCAAAAAATTATGAAACTTAGTTTTTTTGAGTTCTCTGTGATCAGGGGTATTTTCCTAATATTTAGAATAAAAACATGATTTTTAGCCTATTTTAAATATTTAAAAATTCATAAAAAAGATCTTTAAGATAAAAATTTGATTTTTAGCCTATTCTAAATATTTAAATGATTAAAAAAATTCATAAGAATCATAGAAACAATAAAACTCATGGAAAGGTTCTAAATTGTTCCATAATCACTTAGGAACAATTATAATATTTTTCCTGATTTTCTAAATAAAGATATTGAATTTCAAAACTTAAAAAATATTTTTTTAAAAGACTAAAAATGAGTTTTCACTAAAACAATTCCAATAAATCAATCAAAAACCAAAAGAATGTAAAATTTGCACCTCTAAGTTCTATTACCTTAGGGAGATTTTTCAAAAATACAAAACTTACTTTTCACCACTTAAAATATTTTATTTTTTATAAAAAACCCAAAACATAAAATAATTCTAATAAATCACAAAGAATTAAAAAAATTTTTAAATTTGATCCAAAGGCTTCTCTATTCTAGATCTACCTCTAGTAAAAATTTCAAGGGATTATAAATTACCTTGGTTAAGTTAGGAATTTTCTTTGAAAAATCCTATTTTTGCATTAAAATAATTATATAAATTAAATTAAAATCTGTAAAAATCACATTTTCTCCTCTGATGTTTTAATTGACCCATGAATGAGGTAGGATAAAAACTTCAAAGTCATGAAATCACATTTTCTCCTCTAATGTCTTAATGGACCCATGAATGAAGTAGGATAAAAATTTGAAAGTCATTTGAATTGAATTTGACAAATTATGAAGTGTTAGAGCCTTAGGGTCAAATGTGTAATTTTGGAAATCTTGTCTTAATTAACATTTATGATTAATTCAAGGAGGGGAATGGGTAACCTTTGATCTTGATAAATTTATTTGATGCTTGAAATACAAAGGGGTTAATTGGTAGAAACCAATCTCACTTTCTTAATTGGATTAATAATATTTCTAAATTAACAAAAATTTGGAAACTTATTAAAATTAAATGATCTTGGACTTAGGGGTATGACTTTTGAAGCCAAAAATTAAATAATTTAATAACCCTATGTTGACTTTCAAATAAAATTCAAATCATGAATCATGACTACTTAAAACTTAACTCTCTAATTAAGACACTCACCTAGGTCTTATGGGTTTAGTGGTGACTTAGGCTAAATAAAAAATTGACTAAATGAGGATTAGATAAATAAACATAATTGAATCAAACATCCTTGAAACACCACTAATCCCAATTAAGATTAAAAATTTTGGTAGGTGTCCAAATTACACTCACTTGCCCCTTCAAGGGTCTTCACCCACATAATTCTTAAATTGAATGATAAGAGATAATTACCCTATTCTTAGGGATAATTGGGACATCAATGTTCACTGAGCATTAAGGGTATTTACAAGATGAACCATTAAACAACATTATAAGTTTATATGGACTCGAGGCTTTTCACTAGTTGATGAGAGGGAGGCATGGACCTGCTTCCCTCTCCTAACTTGTTGGATACCTCATGAGGCCTATTAAACTTAATATTTTTTGCTTAATGAAATCATTGTTAATTAAAATTTTAAGGACTTACCAAAATACAACATAGAGTTAGGACAACCCCTCAGAACTCTACTTTTCCTGCTCTTCATAAATGCCCTCACATGCATTTTCAAGTTTCAGGTGGTGGAACGAGAAGACTCACCAGGTACGCTTTTACAGTTTACAGTACCGTCTTTCTTCTGCCTTTTCCTTACATCTTTCATGCTTGCATTTACCTACATAAACTTGCATGTTAACTATAACCAAAATGAAAACTAAAATCAACTAAGATAAAATTCACTGCCACAACATTCAAGATATAAAACAACTCAAAATTTAATCACAAACATCACACAAAAACCACAACTTCAACTTAATTAATATAAAACAGCTCAAAATTTAATCACAAACATCACACAAAACTACAATTGCAACTAAATTAAGACGTCTCTATCTGATGATCGAGAATCCCTCAGAGGAGGTAACCTACGGTTGCTAACGAGGCTTCCCACAGTCTTGATGATCGGGAATCCCTCGGAGGAGGTAACCTACGGTTGCTAACGAGGCTTCCAATGGTTTAAATGAAATCAAAATTTAATCACAAACATCACATAAAACTACAACTTCAACTAAATTAAGATGTCTCTATCGGAAGTCCCTCGGAGGAGGTAACCTGTGCTTGCTAACGAGGCTTCCCACGTTTTAAATGAAATTATGGAACTCATTAAGTTGAGTTTAGTAAGTTCATTAAGACTAAGTGAATCCAACAGAAAATATTGGTGCCAGAACAAGGGAACCGTAGGATCCTAACCAGTGTCGCTCTAATTAACTTTAATATGCCCTCATTAAATTCAAAGAACTTCAACCATAGGGCCACCTGATTTGATGTTATAACTTGACACACTAGATAACTCAAAACTCGTTGCGGCAAGGAGCTTGGAGCTAGCTTGGTGGGCAGCACGGCCATCTTCAACAGCAAAATCTGTCTTCCCATCGCGGCAGGAGCTTGGAGCTAGCATGGTGGGCAGCACGACCATCTTCAACAGTAAAACCTGTCTTTGCGGCAAGGAGCTTGGAGCTAGCATGGTGGGCAGCACGGATATCTTCAACAACAAAACATGTCTATGGCATGGAGCTTGGAGCTAGCTTGGTGGGCAGCACGGCCATCTTCAACAACAAAACCTATCTTCACCAGCTAAATCAATCCTCCTTCCTTAGACTTAAACAACAAAGTCATAGGACTTCGAGGTTGATTGCTTATGCAACTTAAATCCTCATCTTATCTTTAGGCCTTTGCATAGCCCTGCTATACAATATAAGCCCTAACTCGTCTTAGGATTCCGAGTTTATCGTTTGTCACGACCTAAACCCTCACATCTTCCAGGCTATTTGTGTGATCATTTCACAGGAATGTAAGCCCTAACTAATAAAATTGGCAGGGTGAAACACCTAAATAATTCTCCTCAAAATTGAAGCCAAACATTAGGATAGCTTGGGAAGTCACTGAGGTTTTCCTCTAGATCCAAGACATCCCCTAGTTCTTCTTACTTTTGATTCTACAATAAAATATTCAAATTTGAATCAATCCCCTTTCACACCTCTACATTCGATTTCGTTGAATAGTCCCACCCTTTGAACTTCGTTGAAGATAATTTTTCTTGATTTTTATCGAGAGTCTTCTTAAGTGACTTTGGTCATTTAAGATGTAATTAACTATAATGGGTTGCCCTTAAAGGAAGCATGTCCAAACCCAGCTTAATATAAACCTTATTTAATCCTTTATATTAAATAGGGGAACTCCATGTCCGAACCCAGCTTAATATAAACCCTATTTAATTCTTTATATTAAATAGGGGAACTTGCGGCAATACATTGGTTTCGCAGACCAAACGGATGGCATAACTTTCTCTAGTTTATTTGATCAACCCTCACCCAAGGTTTTGCAGACCAAACGGACGTCATACTTTCCTTAGTTTAATTGATCGAGCCTCATCCTTTTTCGCAGACCAAACGAACGTCATACTTTCCTTAGTTTATTTGATCGAGCCTCATCATCAATTCTTGTGTTTATCCATCGGGATAGATACAGGATTTGAGGTACAGTGCTCTTTCATTTTAAATAATGAAAAATATGGGGTTAGTTTGATTTCATACTTCAATATCCTTTCGAAGCGGGCGACGGAATTTCAATTCTAGCGACCGACAGCTTCTTACGGGCAACCCCACAAATCAACCCGAAATAACGTCGACAGGTAGTTTTATAATTGACGGTAACATATTCTTATCGACATTTTTCGTAATATCCAACATCTCAAACCTTTCCTGAACATAATTTTATTCTTCATTTTCTAATTTGTCCAAAATAGCTTCATTACTCTCTTCAAATTTTTCTTTCTCTTCAAAATGTACTTTAAAAGGTTCTTTCAATAGATGTTCACTAATTTCCATGCAAAAACATTCATTATCCCTTTTAACAGCAGGGTATTTTATAGATTTTGCAATGTTAAAAGTCACTTCTTGATCATTAACTCTCATAGTTAATTCTCCTTTCTGAACATCTATCATAGCTTTTCAGTGGCTAAAAATGGTCTCCCTAAAATGATAGGTATTTCTTTATCTTCCTCCATATCTAAAACATAAAAAGATAAATTTGTCAACTTTTACTAACACATCTTCTATAACTCCCTTAGGATATGTAACGAAAGATAAATTTATCAACTTTTACTAACGCATCTCTTATAACTCCCTTAGGATATGTAATTGATCGATCTGCTAATTTTAACTAAGACATCTTCTATAACTCACTTAGGATATGTAACTGAACGATCTGCTAACTGTAGAATTAAAGAAGTAGGTGAGACTTCTCCTAAGCCTAAACTTTTCAAAATTGATAGAGGCATAAGATTAATGCTGGCTTCCAAATCACATAAAGCTCTTCCATAAAACTTTTCACCAACAGCCCATGGTATAGTGAAACTGCCAGGATCTTTTAATTTTTCAGGAACCTTTTTCTGAATAATTGCACTACACTCTTCGCTAAGAGCAACAATGTCATTATCCGTGAACTTTCTTTTCTTTTTCAGAATATCTTTCATAAATTTCACATAATAAGGCATCTACTCTAAAGCTTCTACGAAGGGAATATTCACTGTTAACTTCTTAAGAATTTCTAAAAATTTGGAAAATTGTTTATTCTATTTTTGTTGCTTCAATCTTTGAGGAAACGGTGGTGGAGGTTTTTCCACAGTAAATTTCATTGGAGTAATTGGATACTCTAAATCTGGGTATTCATGATTCTTTTCTTTTTCGGTATCCACTTTCTTTTTTTCAGTTTTTATTTCTTTTTGTACTCTTGTTTATAATTATTTTCAACTTCATAATTATATCGCTTTGATTTGTTCTTTTTCGTGATCTTTAGGATTTGGTTCCACAGTACTAGCAAAAGTTCCTAATATTCGGTTACTAAGCGCAGTAGCGATATGTCCCAATTGATTTGAAATATTTATAATAGCAGTTCCTTAATTTTGCTATGGATTTCCTTGAATTTGTAATTGATTTCCTTGATTCTATAATTGTTGACCCATATTTAATATCAGCTCTTCCATAGATAACTTCTTTTCCCTAATTTGAGTGTTACTGTTAAATCCTGAAGGATAAGAAGGTCTATAGTTAACATTTCCTTAGTTGGATGAATTTGCTAATGGTTTCACTAAGTTGTTTGCCCATTGTTGATTTGTAGAAGAATTGTTATTCCAATTAAAATTTGGATGATTCAATCCTGGGTTATAATAGTTCGAATATGGGTTGTTGGGTCTATTAATAGCATTTAAGGTTTCAACTGGGTTACAATAGTTCGAATAAGGGTTGTTGGGTCTATTACTAGCATTTAAAGTCTCATATGAAGGTTGAACATCCACAGGTTATAATAGTTCGAATAAGGGTTGTTGGGTCTATTAATAGCATTTAAAGTCTCATCTGAAGGTTGAATATCCACAAATTTCCCAGATGAATTTTCTTCCATCATAGGAGGTGTTGGAGAATAATTCATCCCATAATGATCTAATTTCTTTGATATACAGTAATTTGTGAAGCTAACATAGATATTGCATCAGAATCATGGATACTAGCTACTCTTTTAGTAGCAATCTGTGAAGCTAACGTAGATATTGCATCAGAATCATGGATACTAGCTACTCTTTTAGAGCAATCTGCGAAGCTAACCACAATGATCTAATTTCTTTGATATTGCAGCAATCTGCGAAGCTAACATAGATATTGCATCAGAATGATACTAGCTACTCTTTTAAGATTTACCCTTTCAGAGGTCCATTGAAAATTGTTGGTAGCCATCTCTTCTATTAATGAATAATCTACTCTTTTAGGATTTACCCGAAGAGGGCCATTGAAAATTGTTGGTAGCCATCTCTTTGATTAATTAATAAGCCTCATCAAAAGCTTTTGACATTAAAGAACCACCAGCTGCAACATCTAAAATCGATTCAAGAGATCCCACTAATCCTTTATAAAAGGTTTGAATTATCAACCAATCTGGTAACGAATGATGAGGGAACTTCCTAAGAAGATCTGAGAGAATGATGTTATGTCATTTCTAAGTTTAGCAATTTTGGATGGAGGGAAATATTTGGATAGAAAGTTCTGTGAAAGTTCTCCCCATGTTCTAATAGATCCTGGTGCTAACAAATTTAACCACATCTTAGTCTTATCCCTCAGTGAAAAAGGAAAAAAAGTCTAAGTCTAACAATATCGTTTGAGACTCTGTCATATTTAAAAGTAGCACACAGTCCTAAAAAACTAGCTAGGTGTAAGTTAGGATCTTCATTTGGTGTACCTCCAAATTGATTGTTTTGTACCATTTGGATAATAGCAGCTTTAAACTCAAATGAATTAGAAGCTACATCAAGATTTTGGATAGATAAGTGAATTTCATCTGTTGTAGGATTTGTATAATCTCGTAGGGGTCTAGGTTGGTGTTCTTTCTCTATTCCTTGATTGTTCATGTTATTTTCCATTGTATCAGAATTTCTAGGTTCTCTTCTTAATCTTCTAATCCTTCTAACAGTGCGTCGAATCGTAGGGTATAAGATTTTCATGTCCAAATTTACGCATACAATTTGAAATCATTACACTTAGGGTATAAGATTATCACGTCCAAATTTATGCATACAATTTAAAATAAGTACACAATAATATAATTAATTAAATTTAAAAATAAGTTGCAATTCAAGTAAAAATTTTCTAATAATCCTATTTTTTGTTACTTTAATTGTGATTTTACTCACTCACTCCCCGGCAACGGCACCAAAAACTTGACCGGCGACTTTATATATGCTTAAAAATATAAGTTAAATATGGACGTAATAAATATTCAATAATTGTAAAGTCACACTTATCAACGCAAAATAAGATAAATATGGATGTAATAAATATTCAATAATTGTAAAGTCACACTTATCAACGCAAGAATAAAGATGTATGTATAAAATATTCAATAATTGTAAAGTCACACTTATCAATGCAAGTATACGTATCACTCAAGTAATATAGGGCTCTAATGGAGTCTTAGATATCAATCCCACAGGGAGTAATAATATCGCACAAGTAATATAGGGCTCTAATGGAGTACTAGATATCAATCCCACAGGGAGTGGTTTAGAACTAGCTCAAGTAATATAGGGCTCTAATGGAGTCCTAGATATCGATCCCACAGGAAGTGGTTTAGAAATCAAGTAATATAGGGCTCTAATGGAGTCCTAGATATCGATCCCACAGGGAGTAATATTAGAATTATGTATAAAATATTCAATAATTGTAAAGTCACACTTATCAACGCAAGTATATGTATCGCTCAAAATATAAGATAAATATGGACGAAATAAATATTCAATAATTGTAAAGTCACACTTATCAACGCAAGTATACGTATCGCTCAAGTAGATTAAATATTCAATAATTGTAAAGTCACACTTATCAACGCAAGTATATGTATCGCTCAAGTAATGGATTCGATAAAGATGGATGTATAAAATATTCAATAATTGTAAAGTTACACTTATCAACGCAAGTATACGTATCGCTCAAGTAATATAAGTTTCAATATTTGTAAAGTCACACTTATCAACGCAAGTATACATATCGCTCAAGTAATATAGGGGCTTCAATAGAGTCCTAGATATCGATCCCATAGGGAGTAACTTTAGAACTACGAACTAAGATTTTAGAAAAGCAATAAAGTCACACTTATCAATGCAAGTATACGTATCGCTCAAGTAATATAGGGCTCTAATGGAGAGTCCTAAATATCGATCCTATATAGAGTGGTTTAGAACTGTCAACTAAGATTTTAGAAAATCAATACTTTAATCACAATAATGAAGTTCAATTTGCTTATCTGTCACTAATAGACAATCAAAAGAAATATGTAATTTTTATAACTATTAAATAACTAATGATACTAATGAGGGTTTAAATGTGATATTCAGTATATAAGAAACCATCCTTCTTGTCAAGAAATTATAGTGAACGAATAAAGTGAATTAGTTCAAATTATAATGTACCAAATAGGAGCATACCTATTCTTTACCCTTTGGTTAAAGCATAAAGAACATTGACTATTTCTATGCTTGTTTATTGAATCTGCGGCTAGGCTGGGAGGATACCGACACTCACTTTGGGGCTCCCACGTTCCCCTCACCTGAGGGCTAACATCTACACTTCAACACCCAAACGATAGGACCAAATTAGTGATTTTAGTCTATCACACTAAAATCTCCAATTCTACGCCCGATAATATTATTTCCCTATTTATTTGCACCCAACTTCCAAGCTTTGACCTCCCTAAATCTTGGATGTAATCTTCACTTTAGTTGTAAAACTCAACATTTCCCTATTTATTTGCACCCAATTTCTAAGGGCTTTGATCTCCCTGAATCTTGGATGTAATCTTCACTTTAGTTGTAAAACTCAACATACTTCCAATGGCTTTGACCTCCCTAAATCTTGGATGTAATCTTCACTTTAGTTGTAAAACTCAACATATTTTATTTTGACCTCCATAAATCTTGGATGTAATCTTCACTTTAGTTGTAAAACTCAACATATTTTAAAACCTCCCTCAATCTTGGATGTAATCTTCACTTTAGTTGTAAAACTCAACATATTTTAACAAATAATTGGTCAAATTGAAAGCAAATTAAGATCAAAGTGAAAAGATCATCACAATTTCTTAAACATTATTGGCCAGATTGAAGGTAAATTAAGATCAAAGTGAAAAGATCATCACAACTTCTTTAACATTTATGACCAGATTGAAAATAAATTAAGATCAAAGTGAAAAGATCATCACAATTTCTTAAACATTTTTTTGACCTCCATGAATCTTAGATGTAATCTTCACTTTAGTTGTAAAACTCAACATATTTTAACAAATCAATTGGAATCTTGGATGTAATCTTCACTTTAGTTGTAAAACTCAACATATTTTAACAAATCAATTGGACAGATTGAAATTAAATTAAGATCAAAGTGAAAAGATCATCACAATTTCTTAAACATTTTCATGGCTTCTCCAATTCAAATCACCATTTCACAAATCATGAGATAAGGAGAAAGACAGAGAAAACTACTAAGATCTCATGGGGAAAACACAACAAAACTCAAAATTCATAGATAAAATCAAAGTCATACAAACTATAACAAGTAAATAACTTATCTCTAATTTCTCCCCAAGAACACTCCTCAAAGTTCCTCTGAAACTCTTCCTTTATTTACAGCACACAGAATTCCTCTTTGAAGTAGTAAGGAGAAGAAATCTCTCGCTTTCCCTCCACTCTTACAAGCTTTTAAAGACTTCCACTCAATTGTTACACACTATTGGAACTTTTCTAACATCTAGGAGCTCTAGCCCCTCCTAGACTCTCTAGACTCTCTAGATTTTTGGCCAAAATCTTCTTTTAAAGTTGTGGATGAGCTTCCCTAAGAGTTGCCTAAGCATCCCTTCAAAATTTGGCTCTATCCAAAGATTGAGTATGCATAATCGACGAGCTCACCGTCAGCGGCCTCGAGGGCGCCGTCGGTGGACTTCTGAAGAATTTTGTCCTGTAGCCTTGGGAAAAAATTGCCGTCAACGGCCTAGTTCAAATCTCCAAATTTTGGTCCTTTTCGCTCCAAATTTGCTCGTTTTTGCATCTTTTTTCTCTATTGACCCTAATTCATCATTCCTGTAACAAAACATCAAAAATATATTTCCTTAAAGTGCAATATCATTAAAACAATATAAAATAGGTATGAAAATCTCAACATATTTTCCTCTATTCAATGAAACACATTTTTTTCCACAAAACTTAAGCTAAACTATAGGATAGCTTTGGAAGTCACCGTGGTTCTCCTCATGATCAATGACATCCCCCAACTCTTCTTCCTTTGGATTCCATAACAATGGTCCCACTTTGAGCCACTCTCCTTTCACACTTTTTTTCTGATCTCTTTGAAAATTCCTATCATTTAAAATTCTTGAAGACAATTTCTCTTGATTTTTATATAGAGTTCTCTTAGCTGAATATGGTTGCCTAAGATGTAATTAACTATAAGGGCTTGCCTTTATAGGAAACTTTCAAGAACTCGACTTAATATAAACCCTATTTAAATTTTATATATTCAATAAGGGAACTTGTCGGCCAACATAAAAAATGGTTTTTGGCAGACTTAAACGGATGTCATAAATTTTAAAGTTTATTTGATTGGTTCTCACGGTAAGTACTGTGTCTACTCTTTAGGATAGATGCATTTTTTTTGGTATTGGGCTCATTTATTTAAACTACTGAGGATATAAGATTGGTGGTGTTGTAATTTTAAAACTTAAAATACTACATTTCCTAAATTATATGTATATAATTTAAATCGGGCGTTAGGATTTCCATTACAACTATCGACAGCTTCCATAGGACTCCTGAAATTATGCTGACATGGATCTACTAATGTACTTGGACATCCATCTATTATTTTCCTACTATGCAGTCAATTACAAGTGCCTTATAAAAGTTTGGAAAAGTGCTTCTTCCTTGGAAGCTTATGGACCCAGAAGTTTTTTGCAATTGCATTAGAATGTGAGATGAGAATGATATGAATGTACTGATGGATCAAGCATCCCAGAATTCATCACCTTTTCAGCCTTACTTCAGTTCAAACACACTTTTGAAAAAGGATCAAGAAGATAGAGAAAGAGGTACAGAACCTTTTGCATGCAATTGGAAATATTTTTGAACAGTTGGCTAATTTGGATTGGAAACTGAAGGAAGATTTTGAACATATTGGATGTAATGGAGATGGTTTGGTACGTATGTTCAAGAAACATGCTTGGATTAAGGAAGATTGAATGGATGAATTTCCTTATCACCTTTCTACAACTTGTACGTGCACTACCAATCCATGAGAGATATCTAGGAGGACGAGAGCAAAGAAGATGTTTGAACTTACTTTATGCACATAATGCTTATTTATTACAGCTTACTTATGTTCTTGTGTTATGTTGGATTTCATTTACTTTCATTGTTGAACTCTATTTATGTTTGTTGTTGAGTACTATGATGTCTAGAGTTTAGTGTTAGGATGTTTGGTTTGCTTTGGACACTAAATTAGATTTTGTTGGCTTGAAAATTGTTAGTTTGTAATAATGCGCATTTTATATATAAAAGTGAGTTTGGTGTTGTTTGTGCAAGTTTTGTGTTAGAAAATTGTTTAATTATGAGTATAAGTGTTTATTTGAGTTAATTAGAGATAATGTAAAGCAGTACACGAAAAATTTCCTAAGAAAATGAAATATGGAAAAATTAAGCGTTGGCGCCTGAGGTGCCAAATTCCCGAAAAATGCCCAGTTTTCTTAAAAACCGTAAAATCGCTGAGTAAAACTCTATTTTTATAGCTTGGGCAATCTCCTATCTCAAAACCATAACCCAGTGCTTCACATTGTGCGCATTTGAGAATATTTTGAAGGCCAAACATCTTAGATTTCTTCATCTCTTGGTAAGAGCTTCACTTTAACTTAGAAATTTTTTATTTTCAACATGGATTCATCCTACATTATGGGAGATCTAAAATTTGGGATTTTTTATGAGAAGGCTTAAAGAAAACCCATGGTGAAAATTTTCTTACCAAATAATATTACTTGTGGAGTTAGATTTTTGATTTTGTAAATTATTTGGATTTTATTTGGATTTTCATAGAAATTTCAATGGATCCACGAGTAAAAAGGTGAAAGCCTACGGGAGGTTTTGCCGCAAGGAGATTCATCAATTATAAGTCCCAACGTTGTTACAATACTCAAATTAAATCAAGAAAATAGATATAGGAAGGGGCGTTCGCTAACCGGGGTGATGAGATCGAGAGGTTGATCGTTGCTAGAAATTTGGAGAGGTTTTGATACATCACAACAGTAGCTATTGTGCTTATGATCCAGGAGTTCTATGCCAACTTGTGATTCACTATAAATGATCACATCCATGTGAGAGATAAGTAAGACGAGTTTTCAAGAGAAAGGATTAAAGTTTTTTATGAACCGAGGAATGTATTTCACTCTGAATATGTTGCATTCGTGATGACTGATTCATCACTAGATGATGTAATTTTCTTTCTGACTGATGGAAGAGGAAAATAGAAATATTGAAATAATAAGAATGTTGATTTCTTCGCTTCCATGATGAATTTTCAGTCAAAGGTATTACATTACTTCATCTTTGCTAAATTATTGCCAAGAAATCATCTAAGCAAAGTAACAAAAGATAGAACTTTGCTAAACTTTTACATTCAGAAAGTGAAGGCAGTAGATGTTGGTGCTGTTATAGGTCATCATGCTCGGAGTATAGCCAGTAATGCTACATCTTGTGATTTGGGATACCTGCCCTAATCTTCACTTTATGTGAACAATTAGGAGTAGAGTCCAACATAAATGAAGCAAAGCTACAACCACAAAATCCTATTTTAAAGCATATGGTTCAAAGATTTGAATCATTTGTTGAGTCCAAGAGTGGAAGTAGTGATAAACCCTCAACATCAGCTGTAGGGCCATCTACTTCTCACTCTGCTTCACTTGAGAATGTTATGGAGCAGCTTATGATTCAATAAATGGATATTGTGAATATGCAAAATAGGATTGGAGGAATTGAAGCAAGGAATGCTTACAATGATGAATATATGTAGAGGAGGGTTCAAAATGATATAGCTTATGAGTAGGGTATGGTTAGAAATCTAAGGGGCGATTGCAATGTAGAATTTCCAACTTGCCCCAGTTTCACTCATTATACTCCAGATCATGATGAAGTTGAAGAAGAGAAGAAGATGATGATGATGATAAAGGGGATGAAGATTGATATTTTAGGAGTTTAGTTTGTTAGTTTATTTGTTGGGCATTTTGATTGTTTGAAGTTGGTTGTATTTGAAGTAGTGTAGTAAGAACTTTCATTTTAATATTGTACTGTGGACCTAATTGAAATAGTAATTGTAGATTTTTAATTTTACCGCATTTTTAGTATTTTCAATTTTTTCATGTTTTTAATTCTTAGCAAATCCTTTAAAATATATTATTTTTTATTTATTGCTTTAAAGTCTATATTTTTGAAGTTAGTACATGCAGTATACAGAGCCCGATTTCATACACAAAAATCCTCTACATATTAGTTTTTATTTTTTATGCATTTATTATTTTCTATTACCTACAAAATTTGGTACTAAACATTTTTAATTACTTAAAAATTTAAGTTTGAGGGAAAGGAAAATTTCTTTTAAAAAGAATTAATAATGAAGGTCAATTCTAAGTTAAAGATATTTGGTATGAAAGGATAAGACTATGTTTTTCTATTTAAAGTAAAGGAAATTATATTTTTGAAGTGTTAAGAATTTTAAAGTTTCATGTAAGAAGAAAAGATTAAGAATTTATGAAAAATCATAAAACTAATAAGAATTTATAGAGTGAAGAAAGATAAAGAGTTTTAACTTCTAGAAGATCATAGAGAAGTTCAAAATTATTAAAGGCTATCCAGATATAGTAATCCTCACTTGAAAAAGAAAATGAAAAGATAGGATTGAAAAGATCATCAAAAATGAAAAGAAAAGAAAAGAAAAGAAAAAAAATGTGTGAGGAGAAGCTTGAGGAGAGCCTTATTCAAAAATTGGCTCCACTCGAATCAACTTAAGCAAAAGGTTTTATTACATTTTATAAACTTGTATTTAAGTATTAGCACCTTTATTAGTAAAGTTTTCATAAAATTCTTTTCAATATGAATATTCTAATTATCCTTGATATGACAAATTACAATTCTTCTTGAAATGAATAAAGATTTAGAAATCTTATATTTGATTACTAATTACTCTTAGACTTAGAGTTTGAATCTAAGCTATTAAAAGTTTTTCTTAAATTTTACTATTTAATTTATGAAACTAAAGTATAGAATTTTATAAGTTAATGTATATGTTAAGTCATATGCTTTTATGTAGTAAAAGTCTAACTTCAGGACAAGTAACATTTAAGTTTTGGGAGATTTTGATACACCAATATAATGTGTTGTTTTAAGTATATATTTAATGTTTATTTTTTGTGATATTGCACTTTAAAGAAGGGTATTTTCATGTTTTTGTAGCAGGTATATCAATTTTAGGCATTTGGAGCAAAAGTAAAAAGAACGACAAAATTTGAAGCTAAAATTGTGAATTTTGAGATTCTAGCGCTTGAACAGCCAGAACTGGCACCTAAAGCACTAGAACTAGCGCCTAAAGTTCCATTTTGTAGAAAGCTAGTGTATGAAGCACCATAATTTGCGCCTGAGGTGCCATTTTATAGAGATCTGGTGCTAGAAGCGCCGAAACCTAGAACAACGCAGTCTTACGCAAGTTAGTGCCAGAAGCGCCGGTACCATCGCCCGAGGAGCCAGAGAAAACTATTTACAAATTAAGGTGGTTCATGACAAATTTTGCATAAATTTTGAAGGGGCCACTTGTTCTAAATGCTTCATGGAGTGATTCCATGCATCTAGACATATCTTTTGGAATTTAAAAGGGTTGACTTTTGGATAGAATTATGGAGGGAATTCTTTTTGTAAGGACGTAGCCTCTAATAAAAGAGAGGGAAGTCGAGAGCCTAAAAAAGGGGGGCTGGAGAGAGGCGTGAGAGAAAGTTCGAAGAAGAAAGAGAGAAAGAGAGCGAGAGAAAGTCAAGGGCTTGAAGATTTTCTGTAAGGATTGTGAGAGAAGAGAGAATGTGAGGGATTTCTTCTTCGCTACACTTCTAAGAGAGAATTGAGAGTGCTTGTAAAGAGGGAAAGTGCTTGAAAAGTACTTCTAGGGATTTTCTTGGGAAGGAGTGTGAGATAAGTTGTATCTTCTATTTCTTTATTTTTATAAACTTATTTTTATATATGAAATTCATGTTTTTTTGTCTCTTTCTCATGAATTCTGAGTAGTCTACTTTATCCTTCTCCCTACTTTGAGATATGGTTTTGTGAATAATTTATTCTATTTTATACGATTTTAAATGTCAATAGTTTGTGATGATTTGAACTCCGATCTTCATTTTATTTTTTATATGGCCAATTGAAATGTTAAAATGTGTTGAGAAACATATGTTTTGAAAGGTCTATGATTTCTACAACATAGTGAGAATCACATTTGATTCCATGGGAGAGGATGTCATCCATGCTGTTGAGTGCAAATAAATAGGTAAATATACTTTGTTGGATACAGAATTAGAGAATTTAAGGTGACAGATTCAAATCCCCAATTTGGTCTAGTTGATTAGAAACTCATGTGAGATTGTTAGCCCTCATGTAAGGGAGTAGTGGGAGCTTTGGAGTGGCAACCAGTATCTTCCCAGCCTAACCACGTAATTAGGGACCAAACTCTAGATTAGTTAATGTTTTGTATGTACTTGGAAGAGGGTAAAAAATAAGATTACTCCTATTTGACACAAAATAATTTTTATATATTTTCAAATGACTTTAATTTCTTCACAATCCATATACTCATTATAAAGGACAAGGATGTGTTCTTAAATTTGAACTCTTCGTCATAAGTACTTTGTTTAGTTTTTGTAAGTTTAATTTTGAAAGTCTAGTAATTAGTTTAATTAACTTAGTTATTTTAACTGCATTTTATTTAGCATTCACCCAATTACTTTAGTTTCGAATTTTGTACTTCAGTTTTGCAGTTTAAATTTTGATTTGCATTATAATCATAAGAATTTATCTATAAGCATTTCTAACTTCCCTATGGGATCGATATCTAGGACTCCATTAGAGCCCTTTATTACTTGAGTGATACGTATACTTGCGTTATTATTAGGAAATTTTGCGTTATAAATATTTTCAAAAGTATTTTTTTTTCATTAAAGTTTTTTTTGTTGAGTTTATATTCAATATTTATTATTATAACTGCTATGTGTATTTTGTAATATTGAAAAATATTTGCAAAAATAACACACACTGGTCCGCCGCATCATAGTTCCACATGTTGTCGTAGAATACCACGCCCTATCTGTTTCAGTTTGCTCCAAGCTCCGTATCAAAGTAGTAGTCCTAAATTCTAAGGTTCAAAAGGTTTTACCATGTGTGTTTCAATGTTATAGTTTTGTTGTTATTCAAGCATTATGGGAGGGGGGTTAAAGTTGATTAGAGCGTCACCTAAGTACAAATATTTTCTATTGAATTTACATATTCTAAATGAGCTGTTAAGCTAATTTAAACTAGGGGAGATCTCGTTAGCAACCATAGGTTACCTCATCTGAGGGATTCCTACAAATTCAAAAGAACGTGTGATGCTCTTTTTGTTTTATTTTGCAAAAGATGTTGTTTTGTTTTAAAAAAGATGTTTTAATTTTGAAAACATGTTTTCGTATTTTTTAGTTTTTCTTATAGCTTTGCAGGTAAGGAAAGTATTGGAAAGTAAATGAATAAAATTGCATTGCATAAAATAAATGCGTACCTGGGCCTCTGCTACCGCTGCATGCTTGCATCACAAAGCATAATATATTTGCATGAAGTTTAAATAATTTGCATAAAAGTAAATGAAAATCATCTAGTATGAAAAAATTCAGAAAATGAGTCGTAGCAAAACACAAGTAAAATAAGACTTGTAGTCACAAATGGACGATCAGAACTAGGTGTAAGACATTAGTTAAGGTGGGGGGCTCAGAGCTGGACTATGTGCTACCTAACCTTAAGTAAGAGCTACCAACCTGATAATCTACGGAGGGCAATCCTAATCTCTATCCAAGTAATTATTCGTGGACCTTTATAAGTTTTTATATTAATTTATTTTCATGCATATAAAAGTTATTTTATCATGCAAAAGAGATTTTTGTTCAAAACATTTTGTAGAGTGGTGCAGTTCAAAAGTTAATTAATTTAATCAAGCTAGAACTATAAACAACCTAACTGTATCAGAGGCAATCATCTTCTTAAGAGTCTTCAAGTATTATCATCAGTCCTTACCCTCTCCTTCTGTCAAAGTTCCTTAAGGCAAGAGATACTATTATAAAATTCCAAATCGTATTCCTCATTTTAGCACACATTAGCATTTTTGTCATTGTTGTAACCACCTAGACCTCAAACATACAAAAACTTGATGATCCATATGTGAAAAAAAAATATATTTTCCCAATTTCTTGCAAGGATTTAAATACCTTAGAGAGGACTGAAATCCTTGAGCATTTGGGTCAATTAATGTAGGATAAGTAGTGTAGGGTATTTCTATTGATTTAGGTGAATTATCGGGTCCCGAGGTATAACTTGGTGGGTCCCTAAAAGTTTTGATGGATGATTTTCTTGAGCAAAGAATAATAAAGCCAATTTTCCTTTAAAATATCCAAAAGAACATAAAAGTATTCAGGGCATGACCCTAAATTACTTTTAACACCATTTGAAATGTTTCGAGTTCATTTAAACTTCTTACAATGTTCATTTAACCATCCGAAGTTAAATTAGGTTCAATAAATTAATACCCTATTCTCAATGAACCTTAATATTTCAATTATCCCAAGAGAGGGGTACTAAGGCATTAACTTGATGTTTCATTTACGAGTTATGTAAATAAATGCCCCTTAAGGCAAGCTCAAGTCATTAATGATCTTATGCCCACAATTGAAGTTGGGTCTGTAGAGTTTGAAGGTTTTCTTTAATTAATCATGTTCCTCCTTTCTAATCCTCATTAAACAAGTTCAAATATCAAGCCTAGCTCACCACTTAGCCTTTAAATCTAATCTCAGGGTAAATTTGCAATACTCTGAATGTTAAATTAAGTGAATTTAGTTCTCATCAAAGCTCATGCTTATCATCTAATAACCATTTAGGGGCTTCAAATAAGTAAGTTATTATCTTCCTAGCTTAAGCCCACAACCTTAGAATCATCCAATTAGGTTAACCTCCAAGTCACAATAATTTATAAAATTACATTTTTACCATTATCAAGAAAAGGTGACAAGTTGGTTTTTACCTCTTAAACCATCATGTTTCAAACATCAAAATACTCTCTTATGATCAAATTTACTAATTTACTCTTTGATTAATCCTAAGATTTAATTAAGATATCAAAATCTCAAAATTACCAATTTACCCCTGGGACCTCGACTTCATAAATCATTAAATTAACCTAAAATGACTTTAAAATTTTGATGGTACCTCACTTATGGGTCAATTAAAATATCAGAGTAGAAATTATGATTTTTTTTAAATTTATATTTGATTTATCTAATTATTTTAGCTCAAAAATAGGATTTTCAATGTTAATTTATTTAATTAATCAAAGTAAAGTTTTTATTTATGGAAAAATTATTGGAGGTTCACCTAGATTGGAGGACCACTTGGACCAAATTTCATGATTTTTTAAATTATATTTTAATTAATATAATTCTTTTTTGATTTTAGTGATTAATTATATAAAAAAAATATAATTCAATTTCAAAAATTAAATTTATATATTTATTATATCTCTCTAAGTCGAGAGAACTCAGAGAAATAAACTTTTATTTTTTGTAAATTTTATTCTATTTATTATAATTATTTTAATAGAAAATTACGGAAAACACATTGTTAGCATTTAAAAATACATAAATAATTTTAAAATTAGAAAAATATTCTTAAGGGTTCTGAGTGATCCGAGAAAAATTAGAAACTTTTTTAGATATTTTTTTTATATTTTTTTAAATTATTTTTATTTTTTTTAAAATTTAAAAAGTATCTAGAAAAATGAACTATTTATTTTAATATAAATTTAATTTCCCAAGATACCCCTGATCGCAAGAAACACTTAAAACCACTTTTTATAATTTTTCTAAATATATTTTATTTATTATAATATTTTAATGCAAAAAACCTTATTTTTTTAAAAAATAGACTTGAGTGATCAAATAAATTCAAATGGGTTTCAAGCTTTTACAGAGGGTTGAAATGATCATTATTTATAGTGTGGAATCATTTTTTATAAGTTTTGATTTATATTATATTGATTTCAATTTTAGTGAGTTTTTATGATTTAATTTCTATTGCAATGTATATAATTATTTAAATTCATTATAATTTTTTCATAGAATCCTCTGACCACAGGAAACCTTCCAAAACAAGTCTCATATTTTAATTTATATAATTATTTTAAGCAAAAATATGCAAATAGTCTTGAAAATTAGGGCTTTTATGGTTAAAGGCATTCTGAGACTTTGAAAAAATCAGAGAACCTCTCTAATCACATGCAAAATAAGCCGTCCAAATTTGAAGCCAAAGTGATTAATATTTAATTAAATATAATTAAAATACTCTATTGAGTATTTAATTAATTAAAAATAAAATACATAACAAATAATTTTTATTTTTAGTCCATAATATTCTCCTCTGTTCACTGAGCAATGATACACCAAAATTATATGCATTTTTAGATCCATATTTTATACTCATTTTTGGTGATATTGCACTTTAATGGAAGTTTTTTATGTTTTCTTGCAGATTTTTGATTTTTAGGACTTGAAGCAAAAAAAAAAGGATGAAATTTAAAGTTAAAATGACATTTTTTAAGAAATGCTCAGTGCCAACAGCAGCGCCGATGACACAAAACAACAGAACAGATGGTGAATTTTACTCAGAGTCGACGAAGCCAGAAGTAGCATTGACGACACCATTTAACAGAGAGCAACGAATTCAATTGCGGAACACTGGCGTAGACGACGCTATTGTCGGTTCAGCCCCCTTATCTAGAAGATTCGACGAATTTGGACCTTTTTGACGAGTTTTTGGAGGCACCTATTGGAGAATCGACTCTAGGCTTTATTTAGGGCCAAAATTCATCAAAAAAGTGACTCTTCTAGACATCTCATCGTCCCAATTTAACTTTCTACGCATCACACATTTTTTCATTATTCATTCCACAACCATTTAGAGTTCATTGTTCTTATAATTTAGAGTATTGTTGTGAGATTAAGTGTGAATTCTTCTCTAAGAGTGTTGAAGAAGGAGAAAAGTGAGAGATTACTTCTTCTTACATTTCTTAAAAGAGGCTACAAGGAATTTGCTTTGAGAAAGTGTTTTAGATAAGTGTTGTTTTTTATTAATGTTGTATGAACTTTCTTTTATATATAAAATTTGTGTTTTTTTGTAACTTTCTCATGAAGTCTAAGTAGGTTACTTTATCTTTTTTCATACTCTGAGATATGGTGAAATGAAGAAATAATATGAATGTGCTAATATTAAAATATAACTTAAATTATGATGATTTTTCAACTCTGAACTTAATTTACTTTTTGATCTGACCAATTGAATTGTTAAAATATGTTGTTAAACAGATGAACTGAGAAATGAAGTATGAGTTCTACAACAGAGAGAGGATCATCTTTGATTCTATGAAGGAGAATGTTGTTCAAGAAATTAATTGCAAATAAATAGAAAAATAAACTTTGTTGGGTATTGAATTGAAGAATCTTTAGGGTGACAGACTAAAATCCCCAATTCGATCTTAGTATTTGAAAACTAAAGCGAGAGTTAGTCTTAAGTGAAGGGAAGTGGGAGCTCTGGAGTGGGAACCAGTTTCCACCTAGGTTAGTGACCAAAGGAAAATATGTTGAGATTTTCATACCTATTTTATACTGTTTTTAATGATATTGCACTTTAAAGAAAGGTATTTTTTAATTTTTGTTGCAGGAATGATGAATTAGGGTCATTGGAGCAAAAAGATGCAAAAAGGAGCGAATTCTAAAAATAAGGACCAAAATGTTGAAATGTGAACTAGGCCGCCGACGACACCCTTGACCCCGCCGACAGCAAGTTTTTCCTGAGGCTACAGGGCAAAAATTTTTCATAAGCCCGCTGACGGCACCCTCGAGGCCACCGACGGCGAGATCGACGGTTATGCCTACTCAAGCTTTGGATAAGGCCAAACCTTGAAGGGATTCTTAGGCAACTCTTGGGAAAGCTCATCCACCATCAAAAGAATATTTTGGCAAAAAATTAGAGATGTCCAAGAGGTCTAGGAGGTTAGAGAGGTTCCATTAGTGTATAGAGAATTTACTAGAGTTCCAATATTGTGAGGATTTCTTGGAGAGATTGTAAGAGTTGAGGAAAAGTGAGAGATTTCTTCCTCTTTTGCTAGTTCGAAGAGGAATTTTGTGTGCTGTAAAGAAAGGAAGAGATTCAGAGGAACTTCGAGGAGTGTTCTTGGGAAGAAACAAGAGATAAGTTTATTTATTTGTTGTAGTTTGTATGACTTTGATTTTTTATATGAATTCTGAGTTTTGTTGTGTTTTCCTCATGAGATCTGAGTAGTTTTCTCTGTGTTTCTCCTTCTCTCGAGATTTGTGAAATGGTGATTTGAACTGTTGAAGCCATAAAAATGTTTAAGAAATTGTGATGATCTTTTCACTTTGATCTTACTTTACTTTCAATCTGGCCAATTGATTTGTTAAAATATGTTGAGTTTTACAAATAAAGTGAAGATACATCCAAGATTTGGGAGGTCAAAGCCCTTAGAAATTGGGTGCAAATAAATAGGGAAATGAAATTATCGGGCATAGAATTGGAGATTTGGGGAGGTCAAAGCCCTTGGAAGTTGGGTGCAAATAAATAGGGAAATAATATTATCGGGCATTGGAGGTCAAAGCCCTTGGAAGTTGGGTGCAAATAAATAAGGAAATAAAATTATCGGGAGTAGAATTGGAGATATTTGATTTGTTAAAATATGTTGAGTTTTACAACTAAAGTGAATATTACATCCAAGATTCAGGGATAAATTTGTTAAAATATGTTGAGTTTTACAACTAAAGTGAAGATTACATCCAAGATTCAGGGAGTAATTTGTTAAAATATGTTGAGTTTTACAACTAAAGTGAAGATTACATCCAAGATTTAGGGAGGTTAAGCCCTTGGAAGTTGGGTGCAAATAAATAGGGAAATAATATTATCGGGCATAGATTTGGAAACCTTGGAAGTTGGGTGCAAATAAATAGGAAAATAATATTATCGGGCGTAGAATTGGAGATTGCTTTGGAAGTTGGGTGCAAATATCGTGAAGATTACATCCAAGATTCAGGGAGGTCAAAGCCCTTGGAAGTTAGGTGCAAATAAATAAAGAAATAAAATTATCGGGAGTAGAATTGGAGATTTTAGAGTGACAGACTAAAATCCCCAATTCGGTCTAGTGAAGATTACATCCAAGATTCAGGGAGGTCAAAGCCCTTGGAAGTTGGGTGCAAATAAATAGGGAAGGATTACATCCAAGATTCAGGGAGGTTAAAGCCCTTGGAAGTTGGGTGCAAATAAATAGGGAATTAATATTATCGAGTGTAGAATTAGAGATTTTAGAGTGACAGACTAAAATCCTAAATCGATCCTATCATTTAGGTGCTGAAGTGTAGATGTTAGCCTTCAAGTGAGGGGATCGTGGGAGCTCCGAAGTGAGAGCCAGTATCCTCCCAGCCTAGCCGCAGATTCAGTAAACAAGTGTAGGATTAGTCAATGTTCTTTATGCCTGGACCAAATGGGTAAAAAATAGGTATGCTCCTATTTGACACAATATAAATTGAACTAATTCATTTTATCCATTCACTATGATTTCTTGACAAGGAGAAGAATGTTTTCTTATATATTGATTATCACAATTAAACCCTCCTTAGTATCATTAGTTATTTAATTGTTATTAAAATTACTTACTTATTTCAATTTCCTATTAGTGACAAATAAGCAAATTGAACTTTATTGTTGTGATTAAAGTATTGCTTTTCTAAAATCTTCGTTTGTAATTTTAAACTACTCCCTGTGGGATCGATATCTTGGACTCCATTAGAGCCCTATATTACTTGAGCGACGTATACTTGCGTAAGTGTGACTTTGCACAATTATTGAATATTTTATACACATCTTTATCAAATCTATAACTGTTATCAAGTTTTTGGCGACTCTATTAGAGCCCTATATTACTTGAGTGATACGTATACTTGCGTTGATAAGTGTGACTTTACAATTATTGAATATTTTTATACATACATCTTTATCGACTCTATAACTGCTATTAAGTTTTTGGTGCAGTTGCTGAATTATATACATCCATCTTTATCGAATCCATAACTGTAATTAAGTTTTGGTACAGTTGCTGAGGAATTAAATCTTTTAGCAGCAGTATTAAATCTGTCCATATTTATCTTATATTTTAAGCATATATAAAGTCGCTGTGAAGTTTTTGGCGCCGTTATCCATATTTATCTTATATTTTTATTGCATATAAAAAGTTGTTGTCATGTTTTTGGCGTCATTGCTGGGGATTTAAATCTTCTAGTGGCGCTGTCAAATTCTTGTATTTTTAGGTATATATAAGTCGCCGGACAAGTTTTTGGCGCCGTTGTTGGGGAGTGATTGAGTGAGTGAGTCAAATCACAATCAGAGTAACGACAAAGTAGGATTCTTAGAATTTTTTTACTTGAATTGCAACTTACTTTTATATTTAGTTAATTATATTACTGGGTACTGATTTCAAATTGTATGCGTAAATTTGGACCTGAAAATCTTATACCCTACAATTCGAAATTAGAACTCACTGTTAGAAGGATTAGAATATTAAGAAGAAAACCTAGAAATTCTGATACAATGGAAAACAACCTGAACTATCAAGGAATAGAGAATGAACACCAACCTAGACCCCTAAGAGATTATGCAAATCCTACAGCATATGAAATTCACTTATCCATCCAAAATCCTGATGTAGCTGCTAATTCATTTGAGCTTAAACCTGCTATTAACCAAATGGTACAAAACAATCAATTCAGAGGTACACCAAATGAAGATCAGAACTTACACCTCGCCAGTTTTTAGAACAGTGTGCTACTTTTAAATATGACAAAGTTTCAAACGATGCTGTGAGACTTAGACTTTTTCCTTTTTCACTAAGGGATAAGGCTAACATGTGGTTAAATTTGTTAGCACCAGGATCTATTAGAACTTAGGGAGAACTTTTACAAAAATTTATATCCAAATATTTACCTCAATCTAAAACTGTTAAACTTAGAAATGACATAACATCATTTTGTGAGATTGATGGAGAGTCAATATATGAAGCTTGGGAGAGATTTAAAGATCTTCTTAGGAAGTGCCTTCATCATTCGTTACCAGATTGGTTGATAATTCAAACCTTTTATAATGGATTAGTCGGATCTCTTAGATCGATTATAGATGTTGCGGCTGGTGGTTCTTTAATGTCAAAAGCTTTTGATGAGGCTTATTCATTAATAGAAGAAATGGCTACCAACAATTTTCAATGGCCCTCTTAGCGGGTAAATCCTAAAAGAGTAGCTAGTATCCATGATTCTGATGCAATATCTATGTTAGCTTTGCAGATTGTTACAATATCAAAGAATTTAGATCATTATGAGATGAATTATTCTCCAACACCTCTTATGATGGAAGAGAATTCATCTGAGCAATTTATGGATGTTCAACCTTCATATGAGACCTTAAATGCTATTAATAGACCCAACAATCCTTATTCAAACTATTATAACCCAGGTTGGAAGAGTCATCCAAGTTTCAATTGGAATAACAATTCCACTACAAATCAACAATGGGCAAGCAACTCAGTGAACCCATTTGGAAAATCATCCAACCAAGGAAATGTTAACTATAGACCTTTTTATCATCTAGGATTTAATAGTAATACTCAAATTAAGGAGAAGAAGTTTTCTATGGAAGAGCTGATATTAAACATTGGTCAACAATTGCACAATCAAGGAAATCAATTACAAATTCAAGGAAATCAATTACAAAATCATGTGTCAACAATTGCAGAATCAAGGAAATCAATTATAAATTCAAGGAAATCAATTACAAAATCAACATTGAAAACCAATTGGGACATATCGCTACTGCGCTTAGTAACCGAACATTAGGAACTTTTTCTTAGAATCAAGGAAATCAATTACAAATTCAAGGAAATCAATTACAAAATCAAGGAGCTGCTATTAAGAATATTACAATTAGGGCATATCACTACTGTGCTTAGTAACCGAACATTAGGAACTTTTCCTAGTACTGTGATAGATTCAAGGAAATCAATTACAACATCAAGGAACTGCTATTAAGAATATTGAAAACCAATTAAGGCATATCGCTACTGCGCTTAGTAACCAAACATTAGGAACTTTTCCAAGTATTGTGGAACCAAATAGGAAATCAATTACAAAATCAAGGAACTGCTATTAAGAATATTGAAAATCAATTAGGGCATAAAAATCAATTACAAAATCAAGGAACTACTATTAAGAATATTGAAAATCAATTAGGGCATATCGCACTGCGCTTAGTAACCAAACATTAGGAACTTTCCTAGTACTGTGGAACCAAATCGTAAAGATTAAGGAAAAGAACAAATCAAAGCGATATAATTACGAAGTGTAAAAGAATTGGAAACAAGGATGCAAAAAGAAATAGAAATTGAAAAAGAGAAGGATCATGAGTACCCAGATTTAGAGTATCCATTTACACCAATGAAAATTACGTGGAGAACCTCCACCGCCGTTTCCTCAAAGATTGAAGCAACATAAACAGAATAAACAATTTTCAAAATTTTTAGAAAACACCGTTTTCTAAAAGATTGAAGCAACATAAACAGAATAAATAATTTTCCAAATTTTTAGAAATTCTTATGAAATTAACAGTAAATATTCCCTTCGTAGAAGCTTTATAGTAAATGCCCAATTATGTAAAATTTATGAAAGATATTCCGAACAAGAAAAGAAAGTTCACGGATAATGAAACGGTTGCACTTAGCAAAGAGTGTAGTGCAATTATTCAGAAAGAGCTTCCTAAAAAATTAAAAGATCCTGGCAGTTTCACTATACCATGTGTTATTGATGGAAAATTTTTTTGAAGGGCTTTATGTGATTTAGGAGCCAACATTAATCTGATGCCTCTATCAATTTCAAAAGATTAGGATTACGAGAAGTCTCACCTACTTTTGTAACTCTACAGTTAGTGGATCGTTCAGTTACATATCCTAAGCGAGTTATAGAAGATGTGTTAGTAAAAGTGGATAAATTTATCTTTCCNGTCGATCAAATATAATTATCACCAAAATTGATCCTCATTTGTTCTAATCAGGATTCAGTGGGCAGTAAATTAGTCACACTCAATCATCACCAACACAGACAATCCAATTTGATTGAATATTCATTTACATTCTGGCCTAAGTAACATGCATAATAATTTCATAAAATATATACAAAGTTATTAAACATTAATTATATAAATATACACACTCAAAAGACTTCACAATATTCTCAAAATTGTACAATTCAAAAGTTGTACAATTTTCTACTTAGCTAATTGCCCTAATACTCTTTAATTCTCTTTGGAAAGTAGTAACATTATCCTGGTAAGCTACAATCTTAGTGAAATAATCAATGCTAAACTATAATTTAATAAACGGAAAGAAAATAATGTGCATGCTCAACCATAATTCGTCTGAGCGATAACAATACAAAGTAAACATAATTTAATCACATGAAGTTTGTAAAAAAATAATATAAAATAGTTAGTAGTAACAAACTGTAACAAACACTTATTTCATTCGATATATTGCACAATCATATGAATGTCTTCACTTGCTTCCTACTCATTATCGGTTGTCTTAGGAATATCACTTGCATCTGTATAGTCTTTAATTTAATTCATTTCATGAGTCATTACGAAGTCTATCCGCTATAACAACCACTCATAGTTGTTAGTCATCTCCTAAAATATTAATTATCAATAGCTCCCATAATACCAGAAGGTCTGCTTCAGTCTTAATATCAAGAGTTGAGATTTCTAAAATTTTGTCGTATTTACCTGCACAAGCCATCAGTATAATAGTCTACCTACTATAACACTTGCGATATTCCCTTAATCATTTTGACTTTTAAAAATTATTTCTCAAATGCATTTACAATTATATGAATATACCCGCAAGCAATTTGCTTATAAACATGCCGTCATAAATAATAAAATCTGTAAATTTAGTAGGGTTTGCTCAAGTTTTATTTTTCTATAACATATGTAGATATTTAGCAATACGCATAAAATTTTAAATATAATTTCTTATTAATATATATACATCAATCTTATAGAAATATTTATTTCTTAAATTATCACATAATTATTTCATATAAATTGACGGGCAGCCTCACGACGAGTTTCCTAGACACACCTCAAGCTCATCGTCTATAGTACACACCCTACAGTCATAATTTACTAAACCTAGANGCCCTTAATCATTTTGACTTTTAAAAATTATTTCTCAAATGCATGTACAATTATATAATGTATCCGCAAGCAATTTGCTTATAAACATGCCGTCATAAATAATAAAATCTGTAAATTTAGTAGGGTTTGCTCAAGTTTTATTTTTCTATAACATATGTAGATATTTAGCTATACGCATAAAATTTTAAATATAATTTCTTATTAATATATTTACATCAATCTTATAGAAATATTTATTTCTTAAATTATCACATAATTATTTCACATAAATTGATGAGCAGCCTCACGATGAGTTTCCTAGACACACCTCAAGCTCATCGTCTATAGTACACACCCTACAGTCATAATTTACTAAACCTAGATTAAATTCTCAAATTATTGTCAATTATTGCTTTTCCTCAAAATTGTTCTTTTTCATTTAATCTCTACTCATTTTTCTACTGTCAACTTTTATAATTAGTCTTTCCATATTCTTCATTGCAACAGTTCCCAAAGAAGAAAAATAAATAAATAGAACAAATAAAGAAATCTATTAGGTATACTGAAATTAAATAAATAAATTATACATAACATACATTCATTAATTGTATATCTAATTACAAGTATACATATTTGCGAAAGATTTATATATGGGTAAGATGTAAGGATCAATAGACCTTATAGGCCTCGAAAGCCCATGNAAAATTAAATAAATAAATTATACATAATATACATTCATTAATTGTATATCTAATTACAAGTATGCATATTTGCGAAAGATTTATATATGGGTAAGATGTAAGGATCAATAGACCTTATAGGCCTCGAAAGCCCATGAAGCGAACTAAGGGCCCGTTTGGGGCAGCTTGTAAGTGCGGCGGCGTTTTTGAAAACGTCGCCGCACTATTTGTTTTACACGTTTACGACGATTATCAGAAAACTGCGTCTCTAAATTAGCGGACACGCGATCGCGGGTATAACCCTGCGATCAGCGTTCCGAACGTCCTCGTGGAGAATCTTTACCCGCCTACCCCTCTCGCGACCCTCTGTGTTCCCTAAGCGCAACGATTCCGCTCCTCCCTCTGCACTTCCCAATTGCCCGAGAGTGGTAAAAAATCTCGATCCTCTCCTCTTATCTTCACTCCTTTATTCGTTTTCTCATCTTCTCCTCCCTCGCTCTGCCCGAGATCGCCATCCCGAAGTTCTGTTCGCCATCCCGATCGCGATCCGGGCTTCTGTTTGCCATCCCGATCGCGATCCCTGCTTCTGTTCTCCATCCCGATCGCGACTCTCGCTTGTGTTCGACATCGCGATCGCGAGTCTCGCATGTGTTCGCCATCTCGATCGCGAGTCTCACCTGTGTTCACCATCCCGATCGCGACATTGCCTTTGTTTGCCCAATCGCGACATTGCCACTTCCTGCTTCCTTCGGCATCCATGTATAAACCTCTGCCTCTTCTTCAAATCATGTGTGGTTACTTTGGGTGTCTGTCTTCAGCCATCTCGGGATTCAGTTATATGTTTTAGTTCACATGTTTTAAATGACATATATGTTTGAAAGGATATACTTGACTTTGCGGAAGTTGAGTTACGGTATTTATTTATGCGGTATAATAATTAGCTTATTTTGCAGCATTGGGACATGCTTTTGATGAGAAATGTGTTTCATATTTCTTAATAATAGTTGGTCTGTATGATTTCAGTTCGAAAATTTATAGTTTGCTGATTTGAGTTTTCATGTATCATGTGTTTTACATCACTTGGAACTTTGAGAGTCATTGATTTGGTTCGAAACCTTGTGTTTATGCGCTTTGTAAGGTTGATGAGCTTTATTTCCTTTGTCATCCTTAAGCACTTACATGCATAACACCTAAATTTTTAATGAATTGAATTTGAAGATCTCTTTATATTGAAGAACTAATTGAATTTGAAGCTGGTTCAATTTATTTCCTTTGTCATCCTTAAGCACTTGAAGAACTAATTGAATTTGAAGCTGGTTCAATTTATATCCTGCATTTTAGGAAGAACTCTTCTTACTTTTTCAGGGTATGCAAATTCTGCTAAGTAAAATAAGCATTTTTTTTAGGACTAGTTCTCATTTTAAATCAATTACTATAACAGAATCTGAAGTGTCTGCTATAAGGTGGAAGTGTCTGCTTCTTATATGCATATTGTGTTTGCTATAAGGTCTTGTTGAAGGCAGCAGCAATGCATCCAAACAATGGCAAACATCTGCTTGCTATGTTTCCTATATGTCCCGTTGTCCTTGCTTAGTGCTACTCCTACTATTAAAATCACCTCTTATAATTTATTTGCAAGATTTTGCTGCTCTTTTTTTTTGCTATATTTTGCTAACGAGCAGTTATGTGTCTGTACTCTCAATTACTATAACTCACTATTTGCGATAAAGCGATTGATAAAAATGCTTTTAAATTGCTAATCACGATGAAATGCATGAAGAATACTTTCTGTTTCAATTTGCAAAAGCACAATGCAAAGCATGGTTTTGCAAACTAGATCATTCATGACTTGTATATCATATACGCTCTCAATTTGATATTTACTTATATACTTATGCATGAAAATATGAGTGGTATAGATGTAAAAATCAAATTTTAGGTGTTAGATATGTTAATACATAAGAATTGGGTGGTATGTATGTAATTACCCTCTTTTTTTCGTTTTTTTAGCAATCAAACTTTTTGTATGTTTTAGGTGTTGCATAGAGGACTCCAACACACCATTTTTACTCTAATTGGCCTAATCCTTTTTTTTTAGAAGGCTACCTGGTAGTGCATTTTTACATAAAGAAGAAGCACTAACTTTCAATCTGAGATCTTCAGAAATAATTGAGCTATTCTGAAAAGAGTGTATACAAGGAGTTGATGAAGTACATAAAATGGTAAAAATGCATTTTGTTCCACATATCATAAAGTTTAAGAAATCATTGATGAGCACAAATACTTTGAAACTTGACATGTACATAAAAAATGGTAACTTGGAAGCCCAATAACTCAATGCAAAGGCTGCAACATGGAATGTCACTATGGGTAGAAGGAATAGGTGACCTTCTGAAGATAGAATTTGGCTCCTATTAATAGCAAGAGGACTTCCAATACACAGCGCCGTGNTTCCAATGATAGGGATTCTGTTATGATTTTTTTGCATGCAAGATATTTGATTGATCCAACTAAAGAGAAGCTAAACTCCTTGAAAAAATAACATAGTATAAAATGTATTTATAGTCTCTGTTAACTGAATATTTCAACACTTTCTAAACCAAAAAACATGTGCATGTGCATGGTATTCAATTTTTGATTTATATACTTATAATGGCATGCCAAATATATGTATTTTTATGATTTCTTACCTTTTAGGGATTGGTTTTTATTTGAGATGCCATTTTGTTCAAGTAGCATGTCATTTATTTTCTCACCTATTCATTTTAATTTGTCAGAAACTTCAAAAAATAAATATTTTTCATTTTTGAGATCAAAATTTATAAAGNGCATGCATAATAATTTTATAAAATATATACAAAGTTATTAAACATTAATTATATAAATATACACACTCAAAAACTTCATAATATTGTCAAAATTGTACAATTCAAAAGTTGTACAATTTTCTACTTAGCTAATTGCCCTAATGCTCTTTAATTCTCTTTGGAAAGTAGTAACATTATCCTGGTAAGCTACAATCTTAGTGAAATAATCAATGCTAAACTATAATTTAATAAACGGAAAGAAAATAATGTGCATGCTCAACCATAATTCGTCTGAGCGATAACAATACAAAGTAAACATAATTTAATCACATGAAGTTTGTAAAAAATAATATAAAATAGTTAGTGGTAACAAACTGTAACAAACACTTATTTCATTTGATATATTGCACAATCATATGAATGTCTTCACTTGCTTCATACTCATTATCTGTTGTCTTAGGAATATCACTTGCATCTGTATAATCTTTAATTTAAGTCATTTCATTGAGTCATTACGAAGTCCATCCGCTATAACAACCACTCATAGTTGTTAGTCATCTCCTAAAATATTAATTATCAATAGCTCCCATAATACCAGATGGTCTGCTTCAGTCTTAATATCAAGAGTTGGGAATTCATTTAGATGTGGTATATATAAATAGATATGTTTTGAGTGCATGTTATGTGAAAACCTCAACAATAATTCAATAAATTTCATCATTTAAGGAACCTGATCTGTCCCCCTACTAACACTTTCTCGCCCACAGGCTCCACCAGAAATGCGACAACTTTTTCGCAACGAGCTTCAAAGAGTTGGAGTCGAAGGTGCCAAAGTTCTGCGCGAGCTGGGAAACAAAGTCAAATCAATGACGAAACTAACCTCCCCAGATATCCTTCTGGATATCCATGAAGCAGCCGAGGAATTGCAGAAGAAGATCGATCGAAGATCTTACCTTCTTGTCAATGCAGAGCTATGGGAGATCGGCAAGCGGCACGAAGGACCAGAAGAAGATATCGAAGGCACCGGCATCACGGAAGGAAGACACAAACCTCTAGTATTCAAATCCCAGAGTGAAGCTATTCTTGATCTCNCCTTGTCAATGCAGAGCTATGGGAGATCGGCAAGCGGCACGAAGGACCAGAAGAAGATATCGACGGCACCGGCATCACGGAAGGAAGACACAAACCTCTAGTATTCAAATCCCAGAGTGAAGCTATTCTTGATCTCAGATCCCTCCATATCTCAAAAAGCTGGGATGTTCATAACAACACTGGATATATTCCTCCTCCTCAAGTTCCAACTGTCCCCCCTGAAGCACTGCTCAAACAGCAGATTTCATGGCCCGCTCGATCCTTAAACGTCGACGACGTCGTCCACGAAGAGGAGTCGAGGACTTATGAGAGTGCGAGTGCTTTGTCGCTCGCCACTTTTGCTTCTCTTTTGATCGAGTTTGTCGCAAGGCTCCAGAATTTAGTAAATGCTTTTGAGGAGTTGAGTGAGAAGGCTAAGTTCAAGGAGCCGCCCGTAGAGGAACCAACTGGACATTCTGCTTCAGGTTTGTGGAGCAGAATTAAGAAGTTTTTTTGTTTTTAAGGTATATATGTAATTTAATGGAGTGGATTGAAAAGAAAATAGAAATTGTGGGTATTGTTGTAAAATAAGAGGCCTGCCCGCCTGAAGTGTCATGGATGTGCAGGACTTTGAGTGGAATGTGAGTGCTGGTTTATTGTAGTGTTTCAGGTTAGATTTTGAGGTATTTATATATCAACCATCCAAAACTTTAAATATAACAATTGATCACCCAAATTTAAAATTTTACATTTATACCACCAAANTAAATGCTTTCGAGGAGTTGAGTGAGAAGGCTAAGTTCAAGGAGCCCGTAGAGGAACCAACTGGACATTCTGCTTCAGGTTTGTGGAGCAGAATTAAGAAATTTTTTTGTTTTTAAGGTATATATGTAATTTAATGGAGTGTATTGAAAAGAAAATAGAAATTGTGGGTATTGTTGTAAAATAAGAGGCCTGCCCGCCTGAAGAGTCATGGATGTGCAGGACTTTGAGTGCTGGTTTATTGTAGAGTTTCAGGTTAGATTTTGAGGTATTTATATATCAACCATCCAAAACTCTAAATATAACAATTGATCACCCAAATTTAAAATTTTACATTTATACCACCAAAATTTTAAATATATCAGATTTTGTCTACTGCTAAAAGAAGCAAAATTTTAGGTGGTTGAAATGTAAATTTTAAATTTTGATGGCCAAATTATTATTTTTAAAATTTTAGGTGCCTGATATGTAAAATCTTCTTATTTCACCCTTTACCATTTCTCTGTATAGCTATGTTTGGAACAGTTATGTATATATATATTTTGTTTATTGTATTGTGTAACATATATAGGGGCATTTGTATGCATACCACACAACTCTTATATATTTATATATCTAGCACTTAAAACTTCCATATTTACTAGTATAGTACCCAAATTTTTATTAAAACATCAAAAATATCACCACTGCCTAAGTTTTAAAAGTAAAATATACTTGTTTCATGCATTGATTTATGATATAAAATCATTATAAACCTAGATATAAATTTGCAGATGTTAGATTTGTAAATAATAAGAGGTATGTGATATGTAGGTAATTTTCCCAAATAGATAGTCATGGATGATAGGGATTCTGTTCTGAATTGATGAAAAGATATTTGATTGATCAACAAAAGAGAAGCTAAACTCCTTGAAAAAATAACATAAAGTATAAAATGTATTTATAGTCTCTGTTAACTGAATAATTCAACAGTTTCTAAACATAAAAACATGTGCTTGTGCATGTGCATGTGCATGTGCATGGTATTCAATTTTTGATTTATATACTTATAAAGGCATGCCAAATATATGTATTTTTTAGATTTTTTACCTTTTTGGGGGGTGGGTTATGCTTGGTGTAAGCTTATGCTTTTTTATAATAATGCCATTGATTGGTTTATATTTGAGATGCCATTTTGTCCAAGTAGCTTGTTATTTATTTTCTCACCTATTCATTTTTATTTGTGAAAAACTTCAAAAAATAAATATTTTTTTTATTTTTGAGATCAAAATTTATAAAGTGAACATTCTTATTTACATATATATCACTAGGGCTGTCAAAACGGCTGGTTGTTCGCGAATAGCTCGTGTTCGGCTTATTAAGTAGCTCGTGTTCGATTCGTCCGCTAAGCAAATAAGCCGAACACGAACAAATTTTTTTTTTGCGCTTGATATATAAACAAGCCGAACATAAAAAAATGTTTTGTTCGTTCGTGTTCGGCTCGTTTTGACTCGAAATAATTAATGAGTATTATTTTTAAATAATTTGATTAGCTACTAGGATACAAAGATTTATAATCAATTAGAATTATTAATTAAAAAAAAGGTAAATATATTCTAAATTATGTTTAAATGAATATCTTAATTTAAACAATAAGACTTAAATCTGGCGCTTACCTCAAACATCGTAAGACTACGTGACTAAGGTTATGAAAATGATTTGTTGTTCGCGAAGAGCTCATGTTCGGCTAGTTAAGCAAACGAGCTTGATATATAAACATTCAAACACGAACTATTGTATTATTTAAAAAGCTGAACACGAACAAAGCTCGGGCTAGCTAAAGCTCGACTCGTTTACACCCCTATATATCACTAAAATTCTTGACATCATCATCATCTTTTCAAAAGTGAAAAACATCTTTTAATGAATAGATTTATGACACCAAGATGCATCTTGTAAGTGCAAATATCAAATTTTTGGTGTTGGATACATCAGACATAAGAATTGTGTGGTATGTATGTAAATTTTCCCCTTTATAAGCAGCCCTGCTGAACTATTTTCTGTTTTTAATCATATTCAATGAAGAAAATTATAATAAATGATTCATATACGCTAACAAAATAACTTAAAAGGGGTTGATTTAAGGATCATTTGAACAGTATTATTGATATATGTTTAATAATGATAACATGACTTGATAAAATGGATCAATGTTACCAATGACTCTTAGACTCGATTTGAAATGGGTATAGATCAATAACTCTTAACAAAATTGTAGAAAATTTGAGGCCATTCAAGAGGTCAAATGCCCTCCAAATTTTATAAGATCGTAGTTGAAGAGGAGCACTCAATGAGATGATTCCAAAAAGTAAATTGCCCAATTTGGAGTCCATTAAATCATTGAGATGCTCAAAAGACTTGAGAGATCGTTGGGGGCTTTCTCATTTCATCCAACGGAGTACCCACAATTCTTATAATAATCTCCAAGAAGCCTATGCTTTATTTATGTACACCAATGGTGATTTTACGTGTAGCAAAATCTATGATTTGATAGTTCAAGCATTTTATCCTTTCATAAGATAGTTGTACAATGACACCAACGCTAGTAATACCTCGACACCAAACTCCATAAACGTAATGCTCACCGTGTTCTTAAACTTATCATTGGCTATCCTCCAACATTGATAATTAGCAACCCACTTGGTTTTATCTAACTGATGTCATAAATTGCCAGATGTTAGCCATACAATGGACATTAACGTATTTTGTCACCCTCAACAAATTTACAATGATTACTTGATGTTTAACATTTGCTAGCCACTAACATTTGAACCCCTAGAGCTATATGCTTATCACTGAACATCATGTATTCTTTTCATCATTGTTTGGTGTTTGCCCGTGACTAACATTTGGAGTTCTACTCTCATCTTTATTCTTTTCAAAAGTATGATAATGTTATCAACTATCAATTGGCTTCCAACATTCATATCAATATCATCCAATTTTCACTATGCCTTGCCCTCACCCTCATAAGTGTAGAAAGGTAGATAATATCATGTCGACTGGGTTCATGCGATCAAGGCAGGTCTTAGCATAATCCTCATTGATGCATCCCGTGCATCGACTATCACCTAAAGCACCTCCTTTAATCTCGAGATATCTGCATAAGACTCAAACTTCACAATGATTATCACCCAATGCCCTTCCTTCTATTCTATAAAATCTACAAAAGGCTCAAAACATTGAAGCTAAAAAGGAATTACCCTGGTTCATTACTCAGCCATAACCCAAAATTTGTGTATTTTCATCCAAACATATGATGTTGGAGAAAATACCTCATTTCGACTCCCTTCACCTGCTTTAGAAAAGGAATCATAAACTCGAGATACAATAGAACCTGAAGTTGAGTACATCTTAAAAGATAAGAAAATTGAAGAAGGGAACATTAATGAAGTTAAATCTTCTTAGATCAAGATTGTTTTATGGAAGGAATTCATGAGATCAATGAAATTGATACTAACAAAAAGCCTAAATATGTTCCAAATAATCTAAGGCATATTATAGGTTGGTGAGTAGATAAAGTGATGAAAGAATTGTAAGCCACTATGAAGTAGTTTATAAAGGAAGAAGAAGAGGCCTAAGAGAATCCTAAAGAGGATATGTCACAGGAAATCTTGTCAGAAGAAAGTGCTAGCATCATAACTGTTTAAGCTAGATCTTCTATAAAGAAAATACATGAGAATGATTCCCAAGATGTTACGGTTAAGGAGGGTATAATACCAGACATAACCTAACATCTTTTGAATCAGTTAATGTAGAGATGAAAATATAGAGAGACTAAAGTAGAGAATGGAAGAAATACTAGTTTCAATGGCTATAGTCCAAAATCACAATCCAACTCCAACATAGATGCATATGTAAGTGGAGAAACTCAAGGATGTACATGTGATTGATAAAAATAGTGCAGTTCATCCAACTATTGTTCACTAAGTTCATGACCTTACTAAGTGAAGACAAGTTGTAACAGACTTGTCCAAACTCTACATGCTCTTAGGGTAATAGAGTTGTCCAATTTCAGAGTTACAAAATCGGATAAAGGAAGTAATAGAGTTGACATGGAGTGGTCCAAGTCCAAACTCTACATGCTTCAAGGTAATGCTTAGCTCCGGTTGAGAATTAAGTTGTAACAGACTCATTAACCTACTACTACCATAAATCATATACAAATCTAGTCATGATGAAGGAATTACCTCACAACATTAATCCAATACACCCTTACACATCAAACATGGATCAAATTCCAACATATCACTATTATCCAATCCAACATAATAATAATCACACTAAACAAATAGCAAAGATAACCATGGGTTGCCTCTCACAAAGCCCTTTGTCTAACATCGACATCTCGATGTATCTGATGTTTACTCTGGTTGCCCCAACATTAGAATCTCATTCATTTTGTCTGTATACCACGAAATATGCCATTTAGTGAATTTGAATAACTCTTTCTTAGGAGATCTTTTACAGATTTCATCATTCAATTCAGGTTCTTATTGTGATTGAGTCGAATCTAAATATATAAGGACTGGTGGTTGACCCAAGGAAAATATGTTGAGATTTTCATACCTATTTTATACTGTTTTTATTAATATTGCACTTTAAAGAAACGTATTTTTGATGTTTTATTGCAGGAATGATGTATTAGGGTCATTGGAGCAAAAATATGCAAAAAGGAGCAAATTTTGAGTGAAAAGGACCCAAATGTGGAAATTTGAACTAGGCCGACGACGACGAGTTTTTCTCGAGGCTACAGGACAAAATTCTTCTGAAGTCCGTCGACGACGAGAATGACGGTTATGTCTACTCAAGCTTTGGATGAGGCCAAATTTTGAAGGGATGCTTAGGCAACTCTTGGGAAAGCTCATCCACAACTTTAAGAGAACGTCTTTCTCATTATCTCGAGATTTGTGAAATGTTGATTTGAATTGGTGAAGCCACAAAAATGTTTAAGAAATTGTGATGATCTTTTCACTCCGATCTTAATTTACTTTCAATCTGGTCAATTGATTTGTTAAAATATGTTGAGTTTTACAACTCTTTGATCTTAATTTACTTTCAATCTAGCCAATTGATTTGTTAAAATATGTTGAGTTTTACAACTAAAGAGAATATTCTTTCAATCTGGCCAATTGATTTCGATCTTAATTTATTTTCAATCTGGCCAATTGATTTGTTAAAATATGTTGAGTTTTACAACTAAAGTGAAGATTACCAATCTGGCCAATTAATTTGTTAAAATATGTTGAGTTTTACAACTAAAGTGAAGATTACACAATCTGGTCAATTGATCTGTTAAAATATGTTGAGTTTTACAACTAAAGTGAAGATTACATCTCAAGATTCTGGGAGGTCAAAGCCCTTGGAAGTTGGGTGCAAATAAATAGGGAAATTCAATCTAGCCAATTGATTTGTTAAAATATGTTGAGTTTTACAACTAAAGTGAAGTTTACCAATCTGGTCAATTGATCTGTTAAAATATGTTGAGTTTTACAACTAAAGTGAAGATTACATCTCAAGAATTGGGAGGTCAAAGCCCTTGAAAGTTGGGTGCAAATATGATAATACATCCAAGATTCATGGAGGTCAAAGCCCTTGGAAGTTGGGTGCAAATAAATAAGGAAATAAAATTATCGGGAGTAGAATTGGAGATATTTGATTTGTTAAAATATGTTGAGTTTTACAACTAAAGTGAATATTACATCCAAGATTCAGGGATAAATTTGTTAAAATATGTTGAGTTTTACAACTAAAGTGAAGATTACATCCAAGATTCAGGGAGTAATTTGTTAAAATATGTTGAGTTTTACAACTAAAGTGAAGATTACATCCAAGATTTAGGGAGGTTAAGCCCTTGGAAGTTGGGTGCAAATAAATAGGGAAATAATATTATCGGGCATAGATTTGGAAACCTTGGAAGTTGGGTGCAAATAAATAGGAAAATAATATTATCGGGCGTAGAATTGGAGATTGCATTGGAAGTTGGGTGAAAATAAATAAGGAAATAATATTATCGGGCGTAGAATTGGAGATTTTAGAGTGACAGAAATTGGGTGCAAATAAATAGGGAAATGAAATTATCGGGCGTAGAATTGGAGATTTTAGAAAATGACAGACTAAAATCCCCAATTCGGTCATTGGGTGCAAATAAATAGGGAAATAATATTATCATGAGTAGAATTGGAGATTTTAGAGTGACAGACTAAAATCCCCAATTTGGTCCTATCGTTTGGGTGCTGAAGTGTAGATGTTAGCCCTCAGGTGAGGGGAACGTGGGAGCTCCGAAGTGAGAGGCGGTATCCTCCCAACCTAGCCGCAGATTCAGTAAACAAGCGTAGGATTAGTCAATATTCTTTATGCATGGACCAAAGGGTAAAGAATTTGTATGCTCCTATTTGACACAATATAAATTGAACTAATTCATTTTATCCATTCACTATGATTTCTTGATAAGGAGAAGGATGCTTTCTTATATATTCAATATCACAATTAAACCCTCGTTAATATCATTAGTTATTCAATAATTATTAAAATTACCTATCTATTTCAATTGCCTATTAGTGACAGATAAACAAATTGAACTTCATTGTTGTGATTAAAGTATTACTTTTCTAAAATCTTAGTTCGTAATTCTAAACCACTCCCTATGGGATCAATATCTAGGACTCCATTAGAGCCCTATATTACTTGAGCGATACATATACTTGCTTTGATAAATGTGACTTTACAATTATTGAATATTTATTACGTTCATATTTATCTTATATTTTTATTGCATATATAGGCCGCCGGTCATGTTTTTGGCACCGTTGCTAGGGAATGATTGAGTGAGTGAGTCAAATCACGATCAGAGTAACAGACAAATTAGGATTATTATAAAATTTTTACTTGAATTGCAACTTACTTTTATATTTAGTTATTTATATTAGTGAGTGCTGATTTGAAATTGTATGCGTAAATTTGGACCTGAAAATCTTATACCCTACGATTCGAAATTAGTGTGCACTGTTAGAAATATTAAAAGATTAAGAAGAGAACCTAGAAATTCTGATACAATGGAAAACGACCTGAACAATCAAGGAATAGAGAATGAACACCAACCTAGACTCCTAAGAAATTATGCAAATCCTATATCAGATGAAATTCACTTATCTATCCAAAATCCTGATGTAGCTGCTAATTTATTTGAGCTTAATCCCGTTATTATCCAAATGATACAAAACAATCAATTCGGAGGTACACCAAATGAAGATCTGAACTTACACCTCGCTAGTTTTTTAGAACTGTGTGCTACTTTTAAATATGACAGAGTTTCGAACTACACCTCGCTAGTTTTTTAGAACTATGTGCTACTTTTAAATATGACAGAGTCTCAAACGATTTGTGAGACCTAGACTTTTTCCTTTTTCACTGAGGGATAAGTCTAAGATGTGGTTAAATTTGTTAGCAACGGGATCTATTAGAACTTGGGGAGAACTTTCACAGAAATTTCTATCCAAATATTTCCCTCCATCCAAAAGTGCTAAACTTAGAAATGATATAACATCGTTCTGTCAGATTGATGGAGAGTCAATATATGAAGCTTGGGAGTGATTTAAGGATCTTCTTAGGAAGTGCCCTCATCATTAGTTACCAGATTGGTTGATAATTCAAACTTTTTATAATGGATTAATGGGATCTCTTAGATCGATTATAGATGCTGCGGCTGATAGTTCTTTAATGTCAAAACCTTTTAATGAGGCTTATTCATTAATAGAAGAGATGGCTACCAACAATTTTCAATGGCCCTCTGAGTGGGTAAATCCTAAAAGAGTAGCTAGTATTATGATTCTGATGCAATATTTATGTTAGCTTCTCAGATTGCTGCAATATCAAAGAAATTAGATCACTATGGGATGAATTATTCTCTAACACCTCCTATGATGGAAGAGAATTCATCTGGGCAATTTCTAGATGTTCAACCTTCATATGAGACCTTAAATGCTATTAATAGACCCAACAATCCTTATTCGAATTATTATAACCAAGGTTGGAAGAGTCCTCCAAATTTTAATTGGAATAACAATTCTGCTACAAATCAACAATGGGCAAACAACTCAGTGATCCAACCAAGGAAATATAAACTATAGAGCTTCTTATCCTCTAGGATTTAACAGCAACACTCAAATTAAGGAGATATCAAAGGAAATGCTAACTATAGACCTTCTTATCCTCTAGGATTGAACAGTAACACTCAAATTATGGAGAAGAAGTTGTCTATGGAAGAGTTGATATTACAAGAAAATGTTAACTATAGAGCTTCTTATCCTTCAGGATTTAATAATAATACTCAAATTAAGGAGAAGAAGTTGTCTATGGAAGAGTTGATATTAAACATGGGTCAATAATTGCAGAATCAAGAAATCAATTACAAATTCAAGTAAATCAATTACAAAATCAAGGAACTTCTATTAAGAATATTGAAAACCAATTAGGGCATATCGTTACTTAGTAACCGAACAATAGGAACTTTTTCGAGTACTGTGGAACCAAATCCTACAGATCAAGGAAAAGTGCTTAGTAACCGAACATTAGGAACTTTTCCTTGTACTGTGGAACCAAATCCTAAAGATCAGGGAAAAGAACAAATCAAAGTGATACAATTACGAAGTTGAAAATAATTGGAAACAAGGGTGCAAAAAGAAATAGAAACTGAAAAAGAGAAAGTGGATACCAAAAAAAATCATGAGTACCCTGATTTAGAGTATCCATTTACACAAATGCAATTTACTGTGGAGAAACCTCCACCACCGTTTTCTCAAAGATTGAAGCAACACAAACAGAATAAATAATTTTCCAAATTTTTTTAAATTCTTAAGAAATTAACAGTAAATATTCCCTTCGTAGAAGCTTTAGAGCAAATGCCCAATTATGTGAAATTTATGAAAGATATTCTGAACAATAAAAGAAAGTTCATGGGTAATGAAACTGTTGCACTTAGTGAAGAGTGTAGTGCAATTATTCCGAAAAAGCTTCCTGAAAAATTAAAAGATCCTGGCAGTTTCACTATACCACGTGCCATTGGTGAAAAAATTTATGGAAGAGCTTTATGTAATTTGGGAGCCAGCATTAACCTTATACCTCTATCAATTTTCAAAAGATTAGGATTAGGAGAAGTCTCACCTACTTCTGTAACTCTACAGTTAGTGGATCGTTCAGTTACATATCCTAAGGGAGTTATAGAAGATGTGTTAGTAAAAGTGAATAAATTTATCTTTCCTGTGGATTTCATTGTTTTAGATATGGAGGAAGATAAAAAAAATACCTATTATTTTAGGGAGACCATTTTTAGCTATTGGAAAAGAAAAGGAGAATTAATTATGAGAGTTAATGATCAAGAAATGACTTTTAAAATTGTAAAATCTATGAAATACCCTGTTGTTGAAAGAAATAATAAATGTTTTCGCATGGAAATTATTGAACATCTACTGAACGAATAGTTTAAAGAACATTTTGAAGATAAAAAGCATTTTGAAGGAGAAGAACATTTTGTAGAAAAGGAACAATTTGAAAAGAGTGAGGAAGTTATTTTGGAGGAATTAGAAAATGAATAATTATATTATGTTCAGAAAAGAGATGTTGGATATTACAGAAAATGCCGATAAAAATATATTCCCATCAATTATAAAACCACCTGAACTTGAGTTAAAAATACTGTCTAGCCACTTGAAGTATGTATTTTTAGGAGACACATCTACATTACCTGTTATTATATCTTCAGAATTAAATGATCTGCAAGAGTAAAGACTGTTCGATACATTGAAAAGGTTTAAGAAAGCTTTTGGTTGGACCTTAGCTGATATTATGGGAATCAGTCCTTCAATCTGTATGCACAGAATTATATTAGATGAACAATATAAACCAAGAGTTGATCCACAAAGGAGATTAAATTTGATGATGAAAGAAGTAGTTAAGAAGGAAATTTTGAAATGGCTAGACACTGGAATTATATATCTTATTTCAGATAGTGCGTGGGTAAGTCCTATTCATTGTGTTCCGAAGAAAGCAGGAGTGACTGTTGAAACAAAAGAAAATAATGAATTAATACCTATCAGACAAGTTACTGGGTGGCGTATTTACATTGATTATAGAAAATTAAACACTGCCACCCAGGAAAGATCACTTCCCTTTTACCCTTTTTAGCAAATAGCAGATAAACTTGTTGGGCACAAATATTTTTGTTTCTTAGATGGATATATCAGTTACCATCGAATTCCTATTGCTCTTGAGGATCAAGAAAAGATAACATTTACTAGTCCTTTTGAAACTTTTGCTTTTCGAAGAATGCCTTTAAGATTATGTAATGCACCTGCAACATTCCAGAGATGTATGATGTCCATATTTAGTAAGTTAATTGATGATGGATTGGAAGTATTTATGGATGATTTCTCTGTATTTGGAACATCATTTGACGCATGCTTTAATTACCTTAAAAAAGTTTTAAAGTTATGCGAATGAACTAATTTGGTTTTGAATTGGGAGAAATGTTAATTTATGGTTGCAGGAGGAATTGTGTTAGGACATAAAATTTTAGAAGATGGTATGGAAGCAGACCCTACAAAAATTTAAGTTATATCTAAACTAACACCTCCTACTAATGTAAGAGAGGTTAGGAGTTTTCTTGGACATGTTGGATTTTACAGGCGTTTTATTAAAGATTTTTCAAAAATTACTAAACCTCTATGCCAACTTTTAGAAAAGGACAAGAAATTTGAATTTACTGAAAGCTGTTTAAATGCCTTTGAGTTATTAAAGGAAAAATTAATCACAGCCCCTATTATAGTTTCACCTAACTGGGAGAAGCCATTTGAACTGATGTGTGATGCTAGTGATTATGCTATTCGAGGTTGTTCTTGGACAAATGTAGAAAAGATTATTAAAGTTATATACTACGCTAGTAAAACTCTTAATGATGCACAAATTAACTATACTCTTACTGAATTTTTTTTAAAGTTATATACTACGCTAGTAAAACTCTTAATGATGCACAAATTAACTATATTATACTGATGTGTGATGCTAGTGATTATGTTATTGGAGTTGTTCTTGGACAAAGGTATGAAAAGATTTTTAAAGTCATATACTACGCTAGTAAAATTCTTAATGATGCACAAATTAACTATACTGTTACTGAAAAAGAAAGATGCTATTGATTATGCTATTGGAGCTGTCTTTGGACAAAGGTATGAAAAGATTTTTAAAGTTATATACTTGCTGGTAAAACTCTTAATGATGCATAAATTAACTATACTGTTATTGAAAAAGAGTTACTACCAATTGTGTATGCTTTAGATAAATTCTGATCTTATTTAATTGGAGCTAAATGCGTTGTGCGTACTGATCACTCTGCTATTAAATATTTGATCCAAAAGAAGGATGCTAAACCAAGGTTGGTTAGATGGATACTTTTGATGCAAGAATTTGATCTTATGGTCATTGATAGAAAGGGAGCTGATAATCAAATTGCTGATCATTTGTCAAGATTAGAAAATCAAGGATTATCTGACACTGACAATGAAATTACAGACAGTTTCCTTGATGAACAACTTTATAATATTAATGAGTGGAAAATACCATGGTATGTTGATATTGTTAACTATATTGTGAGTGATATTCTGCCACCTATGATGACACTGCAACAACAAAGGAAATTTACTCATTATGCAAAAGCATATTTTTGGGATGAGCCTAATTTATATAAACAATGTAAGGATCTTATTATGAGGAGATGTGTACCTTATGAAGAAACT
>JXCR01142166.1:55350-76178 GCA_002079205.1 Phalaenopsis hybrid cultivar
GAGGCTTTTTGATCTTTAGTAAATTCCTACAATAAAATATGTTATAGTAATTATAGATATGGTAATTTGATAAATCAAAATAAAGAACCAGAAATTACTATAAAATATGTTATTGTAATTTGAATGATAATATCAAATGTTGCTTTTTAAATCACAGTTGGATCCAACACAGTCTCCATGGTGTGACATCATGCTCCATCAATGTTGGTAGTGAAAAAATTAATACACTGTAAGGCATACCTGACGTGCGTGAGAAACAGGAACGTGAGGCTTTGCATCTGTTCATCCTCCCTAGATTCTTAGTTTGCATTTAATTAACAAAATTTGTGCATTTAAGAATATTTTCTTCAAAGAAAGGATTGTTTTAGAGTTTCTATTAGCAGAATGCTCACTTGATGAACTTCACTTTTCTTTGTACAAATTTATCACTGAATCATTTTTTCGTTCAAATAGTAATAATAACAAATTAAGCAACTTCTTGTAGCTACGGGATTCCATAATTACCATTCCATCCTAAGACGCATCTCTTTTAAATAGTAATAGAAATTATTTGTCATTCCTTATGCGTGTCCTTGAGGGAAAAGTAGCACCGATACGAGCTACTGTAACGAAAAGAGTGTCACATGCACAACTTCTCCTTTTCAAAGGAGGGCACGCAACAAGCATCCGGTGGGGATGTAATCCACACAACCTGGGACAGTAGCAAAACGACTCACAATTTGGGGCCAAAGACACCTCCTAAACTGGAATCGGGACAGGTATAGAAACATGAAACAAAACATGCTACTAAATTTGCAGCAATCTATTCCTAGTCCTCCTAGCCTTCCTGCCTAATCAAGAGACAGGTGAAACCTCAGGGGAATAGGAACAGAAATAGAGAACCGAGATTGAAGTCGTACCGACGACAGTAGTGACAAACCTACTGCTAGTAAAATACTCACATATCTATGGCAGGGAGATCAGTGAAAAAACAGAGGTACGAGTCTGGAAAAGATCGTCAGATGCTACGACGCGTGACTATCGAGAACCACTCCATTTTTGCAAAAGAAGCAGGCGCAACACGAGCCACTGCAGCAAAAACAGCTCGATGTGCACGACTCCCCTTTTAAGGGGGAGGGCATAAAGAAAATGCCTCAGAGGGCGTAAGAATAACTCAATATGCACATCTCCCTTTTAAGATGGAGGGCACAGAGCGAATGCCTAAGAAGGCGTAAAACTGACTCAATATGCACATATCCCTATTTAAGGAGGAGGGAACAAAGTGAAAGGCCTAATAGGGCGTAGAAATGACTCAATATGCAAATCTCCCCTTTTTTAAGGGGAGGGCATAGAATAAATACCTGAAAGGGCGTAGGATCACGTAAGGTAATCCCATATGGGTGCTCAGAGAAACTGAAGGTTATAACACCCTCAGGAGCACAGAAAGCGCTCTGGGAGAAGGGAAAGGGTTCCCCCGGCAGTAGCAATCATATCCATCTTTCTGCTCTTCCGCGTAGCGAGACAAAAAGGGACAATGATCGGAAATAGAAAAAGGTTATGAAATCAATCAAAAAAATACAACGACATCGATGCATGCGATAATGCAGCAACTGAACTATCGAGAGTGAGAAAAGGACAGAATGCATATAAATCTCCCTCCCGAACCATATAAATGATTTGAAGAGGAGAGGAACAGTCCCAATGCTTCATATTATCATACCCAAGAATACTCTCGATAAAAGGAGTTTCACTTCATATTATCATAGACCTGGGGTATACAATGCTTTAAAGCTCACGCTAAGTAATCGAACAGAGAGTGAGTCTCTCACATCCCGAAATGGGTAGCGGCTCATCAACATATGGGGCCCACAAAATAACCTAAATCATCTTGACGGGGATATCCTAGTACGTCAAAGCACGTCCGAGCCAAAGGACAGAGGACAAATCGTCGTATCCCAAATGGGCGGCAGCTCATCGGCATCGAGCCGTCAAGGTGATATCAACGAGGTCAAGGAGCGACAGGGTTCAAAGGGGCTCAACAAAAAAAAGAAGGTAGAGTGATCCTAAAACGTAGAGGTAATTGGGTCAGGGTACCACGGACCCGTCATACACAACTACTAGGACCCTAAGTCTACCTGGTCGTGAAGGTAGTCGCCCTAACACGTCCTGAAATCCCATCAGCAATCCGTGAATTGCATCATCCACAGAAACCTCGGTAGCCCTAAGGTCAAAGGAAGGAAACTGGAACTTCGGTAGCCCTAAGATCAAAGGAAGGAAACTCTATCCTATGACTATAAACTGGAGCTAAATTTCGGTAGCCCTAAGGTCAGAGAAAAGAAACTCTATCCTATGACTACAAGCTGGAGCTCCAAGAGATGAAACTTATACCTGCCAAAGTAGCAAGGACGCCTCAGGAAAGAAGAGAAAGTGGAGGTTCAGCTACAAAGCTGGANGTTAAAATAATAATCAGGCCGGTGCCGCTGGGTCGACAACATATCCTAGAAAAGAAAAGGTCGGCCGGACTCCGCGTATACATACCCGGTTCTAATTCTATACATCAATATAAAAATGCAGAATTAAGATATGGGGCACGAGCATCTGCTCGTGGTCCCCTCCACGTGGTTCCTGCGCTAAATGTCTTGGAACCAGTGCCCATATCTTATTTCTGTTACAGGACTCTTCTAGACTCTAGAAAGTACATAGAAAAATAAAAGACTCAATCCTGCATAAAAACAAGTGTCAGTGGGAAAATCACATGCACATAATGTATCATGAGTCATGCCTTAAAAGTGGGGGGAGCTAATAGCACCTGCAAGCAAAAGAGTCAGAAATCATCATATGGGGGAGCTAATAGCACCTGCAAGCAAAAGGGTCAGAAATCATTACTTGCTCCCCCATAGCGAGTACCTGTGTGTCTGCATATAAATAGGCATGGCTCCCTGCAAAAGAATGCCCTAACACACTATCACACATATGCAACATGCAGTCACACGACAAGCACAATGCAAAAAAAAATGTCTGACTAGGGCAACCAATCCAATAGAGAACAATAGCCAGACATCAAAAAGACTATCTAGCACCCTAAATCCTAGCCTAGCACGCCATCTACCGAGAAATCAGACATCAAAAAGACTACCTAGCACCCTAAATCCTAGCCTAGCACACCATCTAACGAAAAGTGCATCAAACCTAAAATATAAGTGAGGGGTAAGTCTGATTATATTATGACTTTGACGGGGTCGTCATACCGGCCCCATTCTAAGGATCTAAAGGATCTAAAAGGTGTCACGAAGAATGGTGACACGAGTTAGATCTATTAGATCTTTAACACAATCATACTCGTGTCAATCCCAATGACTTAACTTGCATTGCTCACTTGGATCAACCCAGCAAGCAATGCTCGTTAAGGCATCACGACCAACACAGGGTCACTCTCCTAACCAACCTGACTCAATATCCATGCAAACATGCAAATGCAAATGCTAATGCAGTCAAATCAAAACATATAAGTAGTGATAAAGAGTATGTCATGAAGGCAGTGACTGGAAAGAATGGGCATGCCATAGCGGCAGGGGCCCGCGAAGAGGGGTATACCGGTAAGGTAGTGACCTAAAGAGGATGGGCATACCGTGACAGCAGAGGCCCAAAAAGAGGGTATATCGGTAAGTCAGTGACCCAAAGGTAGGCATGCCGTAGCGGCAGGGGCCCGAAAAGAGGGTATATTGGTAAGTCAGTGACCCAAAGGTAGGCATGTCGTAGCGGCAGGGACCCGAAAAGAGGGTATACCGGTAAGGCAGTGACCCAGAGGTAGGTATGCCGTAGCGGCAGGGGCCCGAAAAGAAGTATGCCGGTAAGACAGTGACCCGAAGGAATACAACTCAGGTAGATGATATTGATCATGCAAACAAACATGTACATGCACATACACAACATGCAAAAGAGCAAGTGGTAGGTCGATCGGGGTGGAGCATCTGGTCGAACCAAAGTATTGTGCCAATCGAATCGGGGTAGCCGGCTGAAACACAAGTGATGTGACCGGTTTGGGATAACCGATCGAGGCACAAGTGGTGTCGGTGCAGGTGCAGGTGCAGGTGCAAGCTATAAGATGCAAGTGCAAGTGCAACGTGCAAGTGCAAGTACAACGTGCAAGGTGTAAGGTGCAAGTGCAAGATATAAGATGCAACTGCAAGTGCAACGTGCAGGTGCAGGTGCAAGTGTGATATATGACACACAATATGTAACAATGCAAGACACACATGCAAGTGTGATATATGACACACAATATGTAACAATGCAAGACACACGTATGCAAACAATGAGGTGCAAATCACCACACATGATAGCGAGTCACGCTCGTACTAACGACCTCACCTAGGAAACCTAAGGTTTAGACCCTTAAAAATGCGACATTGTCGCCTCTTGTTTTGGTGAGGAAATGTGGGGAGTTTCTCCCCGGATCTCCGAGGGGGAAACTCTCCACTGCGTTGTGAAATGTGGTAGCTACAAAACTTTCACCATTTCGCGAACTCCTCCAGACTTTGCAAAGCGAGCCAGCTACGAAGATTCTCTCGCTTTGCCAAGTCTGACCCCCTAGCTTCTGCAAGTAAAGCTGGGGAACCCAAAGCAAGGGGAGTGAGGAACTCCGACCCAACAGGGATTGTGCTAAGGCTTATAACAAAGAGGAGCCACTCGACTCTACGAATGGTGATTGGCCACGCACAGGAAGTCTTAACCTAGAGGCTAGCTCTAGGAANAGTGTTTGGTCATGCATAGGAAGTCTTAACCTAGAGGCTAGCTCTAGGAAATCGACGATCCATCACGCAGGCACGTCGTCGCGCCGACCCATGTCGGTGCACGCACCCCGTATGGGCGATCGAACCCACACGCCTAGACACCACTAAACCTAAGGCTAGCTAGGAGNCCGATCGGGATGGAGCATCCGGTCAAACCAAAGTATTGTGCCAACCGGACCGGGGTAGTCGGCTAAAGCACAAGTGATGTAAACGGTTCGGGATAACCGATCGAGACACAAGTGGTGTCGGTGCAGGTGCAGGTGCAAGTGCAAGTGCAAGATATNAATAACCGATCGAGGCACAAGTGGTGTCGGTGCATGTGCAGGTGCAGGTGCAAGCTATAAGATGCAAGTGCAAGTGCAACGTGCAAGTGCAAGTGCAACGTGCAAGGTGCAAGGTGCAAGTGCAAGATATAAGATGCAAGTGCAAGTGCAACGTGCAGGTGCAAGGTGCAAGGTGCAAGTGCAAGGTGCAAGTGTGATTTATGACACACAATATGTAACAATGCAAGACACACATGCAAGTGTGATATATGACACACAATATGTAATAATGCAAGACATGCATATGCAAACAATGAGGTGCAAATGACCACACATGATAGCGAGTCACGCTCGTATTAACGACCTCATCTAGGAAACCTAAGGTTTAGACCCTTAGAAATGTGGCATTGTCGCCTCTTGTTTTGGTGAGGAAATGTGGGGAGTTTCTCCCCGGATCTCCGAAGGGGAAACTCTCCACGGTGTCGCGAAATGTGCTAGCTACAAAACTTTCACCATTTCGCGAACTCCTCCAGACTTTGCAAAGCGAGCCAGCTACGAAGATTCTCTCACTTTGCCAAGTCTGAACCCCTAGCTTCTGCAAGTAAAGTTGGGGAACTCAAATCAAGGGGAGTGAGGAACTCCGACCCAACAGGGATTGTGCTAAGGCTTATAACAAAGGGGAGACACTCGGCTCTACGAATGGTGATTGGCCACGCACAGGAAGTCCTAACCTAGAGGCTAGCTCTAGGAAATCGACGATCCATCACGCAGGCACGTCGTCGCGCCGACCCATGCCGGTGCACGCACCCCGTATGGGCGATCGAACCCACACGCCTAGACCCCACTAAACCTAAGGCTAGCTAGGAGTTTAGGGGATCTCACCACCGCGAAGGTTGCATGCGCATTTTCTTTTATTTGCTCCAAGTCGTCGACGTCCAGTCTGTGCTCCAATGTGCCTCGTAAAACGTGCACAGGACAACAAAAAGACAGGAGGCCGTGAGGTCCACTTTCCGGTGAATCTCGCAACAAAACAATGGGAAAGCAGGAAATAGCAAGTGAGGTATGCAAAGTACCCAAATGAGTAATCATAATTTGTGAAAATATGACCGACACATACCTTCATGAAANTTGACATAGGAGGCCGTGAGGTCCGCTTTCCGGTGAATCTCACAACAAAACAACGGGAAAACAGGAAATAGCAGGTGAGGTATGCAAAGTACCCAAATGAGTAATCATAATTTGTGAAAATATGACCGACACATACCTTCATGAAAGGGGGTCACTTGGGGCCTAAACATGCCCAAATTTATCACAGAAGAAATCACAAAGATTTTGCATGAGAATTCTATGCAACGAGCTCATCCATATTTCCCTTCTTCTCTCTTCCTTCATGATTTCAGATAGGAGGAATGTGAAAGGAAAAGTTGAGAGATTCAGGTCACTGTCTGTCGGAATCTGAGGAGGATAAGATCGTTGGTGATGGAGTGCCGGCGGCAATGAGGGAAGGCCGNGCTAAAACCTAGGGTCAACTACAAGTTAGAGAATCTCACCACCGTGACGGTTGCAGACGCGTTCTCTTTGCCTGTGCCAAGCTCGCCGACGTCCAATCCATGCTCCAATGTACCTCGTAAAACGCGCACAGGACAAAAACAATGCCAATAAAGGCAAAAGAGGAAGGGATCGGTGAGGTATGGTCCGCTTTTCCGGTGAATCTCGCAACAAAACAACGGGAAAGTAGGAAATAGCACGTGAGGTATGCAAAGTACCCAAATGAGTAATCATAATTTGTGAAAATATGACCGACACATACCTTCATGAAAGGGGGTCACTTGGGGCTTAAACATGCCCAAATTTATCACGGAAGAAATCACAAAGATTTTGCATGAGAATTCTATGCAATGAGCTCATCCATATTTCCCTTCTTCTCTCTTCCTTCATGATTTCGGATAGGAGGAATGTGAAAGGAAAAGTTGAGAGATTCAGATCACTGTCTGTCGGAATCTGAGGAGGATAAGATCGTTGGTGATGGAGTGCCGGCGGCAATGAGGGAAGGCCGGCGGCGCGAAATGAAGGCCGGCGACGAAATAATTTAAAAAAAAAATGCAAGGGAGACCGGCTGTTGAAAAGGAATCTCGGCGGCTGAAGTTTTCGGCGAGGAAGGAATCTCCAACGGGCATAGGTGACGTCAGGAGTTAACTCGGCGAGATAGGTCGGCAAAACGAGGAGGCTTGGCCGGCCTCAAAGAAGAAGGAGAAGAAGGTGGCCAAAAAAGAGAATAAACCGGCGAAGGAGGCACTCCGGCGGAGGAGGACACCCCCGACCTGGCCGGCTGGAGGCACGGACGGCCGACGAGGAGGAGGAACGACCAAGGGAGAGGAAACTCCAACTGCCCCTTCACGAAATCCAGCAAAAGGAGGCTGCGCGGACGGTGAGGAAGGCTAGAGATGCTATGCCGGCGGGTGGAATAAGTCCGGTGAGGGTGGCCGGCGACTCCAACGATGAGGAGAGCTCGGTTCGCGAAGGGTTTCGCGAACAGAGGGAGGGTCGCGATGGGAGGAGTCGGTTTTTTTTTTTTTGCGATTCTTGATAGAGGGAGAGAGAGGAACGTGCCTTCTCTCTCTCTCTCTCTCTTTTTTTTTTACCGTTTTCTTTATTTTTTTTTGGGAGAGAGAATAGAGGAGAGAGAATAGAGGAGAGAGGAGAGAAGAGAGAGGGAGGATAGTTACGCAGCTTTTAAAAAAAAGAAAGGAAATTTTTTTTTTAATAATAATAATAATATTATTATTATTATTATTATCTCTCCGCATCTTTTTGCCGAATGCGTTATTGCAGTGAAATGAACCTCTCCCCTAGGTGAATTCGACGTTCCAGACGCACTGGTGTGGTCCGTTTCGTCGTTCGGTGTCGTTCTGACCACTTTTTTAACAATTTGAGTCAAAATGATAGTTCGCGCATTTTTACCTCGCCTGCGAAATTGTGGTGCAACGAACGCCCTTTTTAAGTGGAATCAACGTTCCGGACTCACTCGCGTGGTCTGTTTCGTTATTCGGGGTTGTTCGAACCACTTTTTAGTAATCAAGTCCAAAATGATAATTTACGCATTTTTAGCCCGCACACGAAGAGTTAACGACATGGACGTCTTCCTTAGGTAATATAGACAGTTAGAAGTTGAGATCCTTGACGTTTGGGGATTAGATTTTATGAGATCATTTATTCCTTCATTTGGGAACTTATATATATATTAATTGCAGTAGACTATACTTCTAAGTGGATTGAAGTACAAGCTTTACCTCGTTGTGACGCTAAAAGTGTTTCAAGATTTTTAATGAAAAATATTTTCATTAGATATGGAAATGCTTAGAATGATTATCACTAACAGAGGATCCCATTTTAGGAATAGATACATTCAGAGATTGACAAAAAATTTAATATTTTTCCTTTACCTTGCTGTAACGCTAAAAGTGTTTCAAGATTTTTAATGAAAAATATTTTCACTAGATACGGAATGCTAGAATGATTGTCACTGACGGAGGATCCCATTTTAGAAATAAGTACATTCAGAGATTGGAAGCAAAATTTAATATTATTCATAGAATCTCTACTGCCTATCATTCTCAAACCAGTGGGTTAGCTGAAGTTTCTAATAGAGAAATTAAACAAATACTTGAAAAGACTGTAAACCCTAGTAGAATAGATTGGTCCACTAGATTGGATACTGCATTATGGGCTTACAGGACTGCTTATAAAATTTCTATTGGAATGACTCCATACAGACTAATTTTTTGAAAGACTTGTCACTTACCAGTAGAATTGGAGCATAAAGCATATTGGGCGATTAAAGATTTCAATTATAATTTGAAAGATGCTGGTAAGAAGAGATTGTTACAATTAAATGAATTGGAAGAGGAAATGAATCTTATGATAACGATAGAATTTATAAGGAGAAACTAAAGTTATGGCATGATCAATCTTATGATAATGATAGAATTTATAAGGAAAAGCTAAAGTTATGGCATGATCGAAAGATTTTTATGATAACGACCAAACTTATAAGGAAAAATTAAAGTTATGGCATGATTGGAAGATTAACCAAAAGAACTTTGAACCAGGACAAGAAGTTTTGCTTTATAACACTAGGCTGAAGTTATTTTCTGGAAAATTGAAGTCTCGTTGGTTAGGACCCTTTACTGTGACTCAAGTTTATACTTACAGAGCTGTTGAAATTGAAGATCAGAAGATGGGAAATAGATTTAAAGTAAATGGACACAGATTAAAACCAAATTATGAGGGTAAAAGACCAAATTTTAAAGAGGTTTTAATGATCAGTCAACCTGAATAACACCTGAATAGTTCGGGCTGACGACGTTAAACCAAGCACTTTATGGAAGGCAACCTGTATTTATCTTTACTTTATTCGCGATTATAGTAGTTTTTATTTAAAATTATCGTTATTTATGGTATTATTAAGCTCTACTACTCTTATTTACCCTTGAAACAACTTAAGAATTAGATCCATGAAGAAAAATTAGAACGCATTTGGAACAGAGCGAAATTGTGAAAATTTTTCCTTGGGCGCCGACGGCGTCGTTGACGCCGCCGATGGTGGGTTTTTCCTAAGAGTCCAAACAAAATTGACACAAAGGCTCGCTGATGGCGCCATCGACCCCGCCGATGGCGAGACCAGTGAAATGGTGGTTACTTGGGTTCAAATGGCAAATTTTGGTTGTTTTTAGGCGGGAATTGTCTTTTTAAACTCAAAAATTCAATTTCTAGTTCATATTTTCCCTCCAAAAATGAAGTGAAACTCTACCATCTTCATTTCTATGGCATTCAATTCCCCTGATAATCCCAGAATGCGAGTTTTCAATCGGCGAAAGTTTATTAGTGCGGAAGCGCAACGAATCTTCAACGGGTTACTGACGAAGAAAAGATTAATCAAAGAATGAGGATTTTTAAATCGCAGATTGAATAATCCCACAATGGATATTGAAGAAATGATAGTGCGGCAAAGATGGGAAGTGTTGTGCTACACTACCGCCGCCGTGGTGGTTCCAGTTGTGAAAGGATTTTATGCAAATTTACATGGAATCAACCAAGGAGTTGTTTATGTGCGAGGGAGATGGATTACTTTCACTCTTGCATGGATCAACGAATTATACATGATAGAGAATGTTCATGTCTGCCACTATTCCAATTTCGTCCTAACGAGAAACCAGATGAAGGAGATTTACCAATATTTAACGGACGAAACTGACGACTGAGAAACAAGAGAAAACGGGTATGTTAGTTTTTCTGCAACACTCTTGAATCCCGTTTTAAAACATTGACACTTTTTCATTTCTGCAAAACTGTTACCGACAATGAAGATCGGTAAAGTTTTCTAAAAAAGTGCCATTTTGAATTACTGCATCCAAAGGGGATTGTCGATCGACATTGAATCTATAATTATGAAGTCATTTTTGGGCCTGATAGTTCATGGATCAACTTATGGGCTTGGACAACCCTCCAAAATTTTCTCACTTGCAGTCAGTTCCAAGTGTTTTATGAAAATTGGGAAAAGGTACTGCTACCTTGGAAGTCTTTGGATCCAACTGAGAGATTCCCAGTTTTTGAAGATGAAAATGACATGGCAATTATAGTAGATCAAGCATCTCAGAAAAAAATTGGGAAAAGGTACTGCTACCTTGGAAGGCTTTGGATCCAACTGAGAGATTCTCAGTTTTTGAAGATGAAAATGACATGGCAATTATAGTACTAGCTTTTGAAGATGAAAATGACATGGCCATTATAGTAGATCAATCATCTCAGAATTCACTGCTCCTTTGGACCCAACTAAGAGATTCCCAATTTTTGAAGATGAAAATGACATGGCCATTATAGTAGATCAAGCATCTCAGAATTCACTGCCAGTTCAAACCCTCAGTTCCAGATATCATGATAGTTGATCAATAAAAATTGGGAAAAGGTACTGCTACCTTGGAAGGCTTTGGATCCAACTGAGAGATTCTCAGTTTTTGAAGATGAAAATGACATGGCAATTATAGTACTAGCTTTTGAAGATGAAAATGACATGGCCATTATAGTAGATCAATCATCTCAGAATTCACTGCTCCTTTGGACCCAACTAAGAGATTCCCAATTTTTGAAGATGAAAATGACATGGCCATTATAGTAGATCAAGCATCTCAGAATTCACTGCCAGTTCAAACCCTTAGTTCGTGATAAGTCTCTGGTGATCCTGCGTCGAATCAAGAAATTGGAAAACGAGGTACAAATGTAATGAATGCGATTAAAAATATCTTCAATTTCTTCAATCATGTAGACTGGAGAATGAAGGAACATTTCAAACACTCTGGACATTTAGAAGATAGCTTTATACGACTGATGAGGAGGATGAAGTTAATATAAGAGGATTCCACTGAAGAATTTCCATTCCGACCCTTCTAAAACCTCTTCGTTCATGTGCAATCAATTGGTGATCTCAGAGGAGAATTGAGTACTGAGTCTGAAGATTAGTAGATTTATATTTACTACCTATCTGTCTATCTATGTATTTTGATTTGAACTCTGTATTTTCTTTGCTTTAGAATTATGCTTTTAGATCTCTATATAGTTGAGATTAAGCATAGGATGTTTTGTTTTCAGCTTTTTGAGTGTTGTGGCTTGGATTGCGATGCTGAATTAATGCATTGAGGTTGAGAAATACCAAACTTAGGTGTGTTATGTAACATATATTGTACCCCTTGGAATTTATATATAAATTGATGTTTTGTGTTGTGAAAGTTTATATGGCTAAGTACATCATTTAGTTACTTAAAATTATGTCCATAATGATTAAAAAGATGTCGTTATGGCTTGGAATTGATCGAAATTGCAAAAATCCAGAATTTGGACAAAATCAATAGAGCCCGCCGACGACGCCCTCGATGCCGCTGATGGTGGATTTTTCCCAAGACTAAAGTTCAAAATTCCAATAGAGCGCGCCAACGGTGCCATCAACCCCGCCGACGGTGAGATAATGAAAAACACCTTTAGCCATGATTTTGACCAGTCAACCGCCACTATTCATCATCCCCTTCCTCCTAAAAATGATATTTTCGACCTAGGGCTTGAAAGATCTTGGATTGGGAGGCAATTTCAAGGCTTTTTGACGCCGTATTTAATCATCTCTAGGTAAGAGCTTCACTCCAAGCTAAAAATATTTGATTTTCACCATGGATTCTTCCACATTGAGGAGATCCAAAAAATTTGAGAATGTGAAGAAAATTTGGGAAGAAATTCATGGATTTTAATGTTGAACTCTTTAAATTACCATTGGAAGCCGTGATTTACATATTTGAAGTAATTTTTGGAATTTTTCTATAATTTGATTAGATTGAAATGGCTCCTCGTTAAAAGAGAAGAGTTGAGTTCGACGAGTCTCGCTTTGTCAATGTGATGGCTCAAAAAAAATTCACTTCCATATTTAAGGGAAAGAAGTGCTTACAAGATCAAGTTTTTAAAAGTCCGAGAGGAGGAATCAAACAAGTTATTGCAGAGCGAAGGTGAGAAAACTTTTGTTACACCACCAATAAAGCTGATGCAAATGTTGCGAAGGAGTTCTACGCTAATGTGATTTATTCTGAAGATGGAATTGTTCAAGTGCGGGAATTCCCTGTTAAGTTTACTGCCGCCCACATCAACACTTTTTATGAGGTCCCAGACTCTTATAGCTACCAATATGAATCCTTTAGTATAATGGAAGGCCCCCTCAATGTTGTGATCAACTTTCTCACTGATGGGAAAGGAACATGGAAGATAAAGCAGCGAGAACGGGTAAATTTTTCTTCTTCCATGCTGAATGCCACCTCTAAGGCATGACACTATTTCATTTCCTCTACTCTTTTACAGACCTATCACCATAGTCAGGTAACTAAAGATAAAGCTATTCTGAATTTCTATATTCAGAATAGTAGAACTATAAATATGGGGAGAATAATTCTTAAGAATATATTGACTACAGCAAGGAGTGAGACTAGTGGAGGTCTAGGACATCCTGGTATCTTTTAGAGTGGAGATTGGAGATGAAGAATGGGTTTATCCTATGAAACCCATTAGTAAGGATCGGCAAGGAGTGAGACTAGTGGAGGTCTAGGACATCCTGGACTTATTTATACAATTTGCAAACTTGAGGAGTGAGACTAGTGGAGGTCTAGGACATCCTGGACTTATTTATACAATTTGCAAACTTTCATGAGTTGAATTTGGAGATGAAGAATTGGTTTATCCTATGAAACCCATTAGTAAAGCTAATTTGAAGACAGTGGAGGTGTTTATCTAGTAAAGCTAATTTGAAGACTTATGACTCCCGTGAGAAATGGAGAACTGGGAGTAGAAGTAAAGAACCTTCTACTAGTAGAGATGTCCCATCTATATGTTACGACCTTCCACCTTCTAGTTCCCCTACCCTCTCTGATTTGATGAATGAGTTGACCTTGAAGCGGAAAAGCATAGACTTTATAATTGAAAGGATTGGGGGTTTAGAACGTTGACACGACTATGATAGTGAGTACCTTCAGAGGCATTCAAATTTTGAGGCAGCCTATTATGAAGCTCAAGCCCGACACTACAGAGGTGAGTCTGATGTTACATTTCCTGAATGCCCCCGATATACTCAATATCAACCCAATCCACCTGCTGATCAAGGCGATGAAGATATAGCTTAGGATTTTGATATAGAATGAAATTGATGTACTTATGTTTGCAATTTTTATTTTATGTAATCTTTTTATAATAGAAATGGATGTTTTTGTATTTGAACTTTCATTTTTATTATTTTGTGTACTTGAATAATTTTAATTCCTGTTATAAAGTTAGTGTTATGGTTAAATGTGCATGTGTAGTTCAATAGATATTGAGTAGAATTGTGGATTGTNGTTTGGGGTCGTTTGGGCCACTTTTTCGACGATTGTGCCCAAAATGATAATTCACACATTATGCGACGCATAAAATTTGTCGACAGTCGTAACCTCCAAAAATTGATGTCAACAGCGTGCTATATACTTGTGATACAAGTTTATAGTTTGTGTACTTGAAAAAGCCTTATCTGAAGAAAGTTGCTTGCCCTTCTTCATTTCGACTTCTGTCAAATGACTCAAATGTTTCTCACTCCTATTCACGTGTCTGTTTTATTTATAATTTAACACAACAACAACAACAAAGCCTAAATCCCACTAAGTGGGGTTGGCAAATAAAGAAAAATCGCATTGCCCACTGCATGCTCTCTTTTAGACTTCTATTCTTCTTCTGCACAATAAAGCTAGAGTCGAGTGTTTTGGTGTGATTCCTTTTTGTGTTGCATTGATGTTTTATTTTGTTTTATGTACTAAGATTCAAATATGCAGCACAAAGAAAATCAAATCATCCCTTGCGTTGCTAGTGTTTTGCCTTTCTTTTCTTCAATTTTTTTTTTTGAAAGATTCATCTGTTATGAAATAATATGAAATGCAGCTGTTAAAAGTAATTGGTGATGATAGATTCCATAAATTGACATCCATTTTATTAGGATAATGTTGATAGTGTAGTGCGGACATGAAGAATAAAGAAGATTAATCCGAGAAACCCTTTGAAAATCTATCTAAGCTTGTACAAATGCAAACCGACCCTTGACGGAATTTTGCCTGGATGCTACCTTAAATCCACCACCAAAACTTGTTGAAATTCTGCTGCAAGCAGCCCTAAACCTGTTGAATTTCAGCCCAACCTGCTGCAAAATGGCACGCTATACCATGCTAAATTTTAGCTCAAATTCTTCTCCTGAACATCCCCAAAACAACTCCAACTTAGTCCATGAAATTAACTTAAACTCTGCAGATATCCAACCATTCAAAAGCTTTTAATCCTACATCAAAATTGTTGAAACTATATAAAAAACTTGCTTAAGTTATGCGCTCAATCAAACTTTTTGACCCTCCAAAACTCATCCAAAATCTACTTCAAATGCACTCATCAAACAACCCATGAATCACATAACAAATGTCCTAAAATTTCAGCAATCAAAAATTCTCGTGAGCCTCCACTTAATCAAATCATTTAACTAAGATAAATATGCTTTCAAAGATTTATATTGAAATTTGGCTCAGGAACGTTCTCATATGACCATTTGATTTAAAGCAAAGCATTCACATGTGAATTTTCAGCAAAGTAAATTTTGATTGTGACAATTATTTTGAATAAATGAATGCATTTATATATGAATTCCTTTCTTTAGGTCTTCAAGTTGTCTTTTATTTTTTTAATCCATGATTTTTTTTAAGTTATCTTAATACCACATATCTAAATGTGTTGGAATATTTGTTTAGGACTGCCTAGGATTAAGGAATTAGTTTTATTTTCTTTAAATCTTGTTTTAAAGTTTTGATTTCTTTTAGCTATTTTTATGGACGTTGATTAGGGAGCATTAATTACTTTACTTTTTCTCTGCTTTGTTTGGGCGGCAATTTAAAATATATGTGCTGTTGTTTTTTTTTGAATTAAGAACATACAAGCTTCTTCATATTTCTTCCTCCTCTTTCTCTTGTTCAAGAAACCTTCAATTGGTATAAGAGCTCATTTCTTAAGGGGCCTGTGTGTGCGTGAGGCTGTTATGGAGATCGGCACCAGTTTTTCCTCGATTGTTCCACCCTTGTTCGATGGTGAGAACTATCGGATTTGGGCGGTACGCATGGAGACTTATCTGGAAGCCCTGAAACTCTGGGAAGCAGTGGAAGAAGACTACGATATTCCTCCTCTTTCTGAAAATCCCACCGTGGCACAGATTAAAGAACAAAAGAAGAGTAAGATGAAGAAATCCAAGGGAAAAGCCTGTCTGTTTTCTGCAGTTTCCTCCACAATCTTCACTTAAATTATGTCATTAAAAACAGCAAAGGAGATTTGGGATTATCTCAAAGCTGAGTATGAGGAAGATGAAAGAATTCGAGGGATGCATGTGTTGAATTTAATTTGTGACTTTGAGTTGCAAAAGATGAAGGAGACAGAAAATATAAAGGAATACTTTGACAGGTTACTCAACATAGTGAATCGTGTCAAATTATTGGGTTCTTCATTGGAAGATTCAAGGATTGTTCAAAAAATCCTTGTAACAGTACCTGAAAGATTTGAGACTACCATCACCACCTTAGAAAACACAAGGGATCTAACAAAGATTACTTTTTCAGAACTCTTGAGTGCCTTGCAAGCACAAGAGCAAAGGCGTGCAATGAGGGAAGAAGGAGTCGTTGAAAGAGACTTACAAGTTAAGCATCAAGAAGATGAAAAGAATTGGAAATTCAAGAACAAGAAGTTTCAAGCATCAAATGGACAAAGTTCTACATCTGGGAACAAAAGCAAAGTTGGAGTAAAGAAAGATTTTCCTCCATGTCAGCATTGTGGCAAGAAGGGTCATCCTCCTTTTAAATGTTGGAGAAGACCAGATGCAAAGTGCAGCAAGTGTAATCAATTGAGACATGAAGCTGTCATTTGTAAAAATGAAAACCAACAGCAAGAAGACGAAGCGAAAATGGCAAATCAAGAAGAAGATCAGCTTTTCGTTGCAACTTGCTTCACGGGTCATGAAACAAGTGAAAGTTGGCTTATTGATAGTGGCTGCACTAATCATATGACATATGACAGAGAGTTGTTTAAAGAATTAAAGAGTACCGAGTCCAAGAAGGTAAGAATTGGGAACGGTGATTATATTGAAGTCAAAGGAAAGGGCACAGTCATCGCAAGTTGTTCAAGAACCAAATTGACCACTGATGTTCTCTATGTACCAGACATTGATCATAACTTGCTCAATGTGGGTCAATTGATAGAGAAGGGATTCAAAGCGATGCTCATGAAGAATGCTTGTGTGATAGAGGATGCTACAGGCCAAAAGATGTTTGAAATCAAGATGGCAGGGAGGAGTTTTTTACTCAATCCAATGCAGGAGGAGCAATCAGCCTTTCTAATCAAAGAAAGTCTCTCAATGATATGGCACAAGAGACTCGGGCATCTAGGGTGGCTAGCCAATTTTGTCAATTTTGGGTCTGGCGTCAAGGCGCCAGTTTGAATGGTTTTGCACTTTTCTTCAATTAGTCCATTTTGCTCCTTTTTTATCTATTTTTGCTTCTTTTTACTCTTAAACTTATTTTTTCTTGCACCTGCAACCAAAAACATAGAAATATCATTCATTAAAGCATAATATCCTAAACTATTGAGCATAAAATGTGCATAAAAAATATGTAATTTTAAGGTGGATCAATTGACTATTTGCCAAGCCAAGATGTGTTACGCTATGTGGCATAATAGCCCCAAGAGGGAAAGTTTGGCTTAGGCTATGCTAGAAAGTCCAAAAAGCCAAACACGCTGATGCTGCATGTAGAATGCCTCCTACATTTGACAGTGAGGGGCTTACCTGCCTTTGCTCTGAATAGTGTTTTATTACCTCCTTCACTTGTTAAGCAAGGCTATACCATATGTTTTATACTCCAACGAGGGGAACACCCCAAAATATCTTATTTGTAACATGTTGTATCGACTAGATCACCTTGTTCAGCTCAGTCGATCGATGTTTAGACAGGATACACATCTCCGAGGATATTTGAAATTGCCTCATTCGATTTGAGATGGTTTGCCTTTTGGCTAAGCTCTTGATGAGAACATTTCATTGTTAAGACAAACTTTTTTCTAGCATTTGGTCTATTCAGCCGACTTTAAACCTGACTAGGATATGGTGCTCACCCATCTAAAACCTTACTGAATTTTTGGTATATTCTAAGTGAAAGAGCATCACTGCAAGCCAGATCCCTCTCCTATATCCAACATTATTGATATTCTGTTTGACTTGGTTGATTATCATCACCTTGTCAATAATCATGTTGAACTAATTAGAACACCTTGTCTCTTTGATCAGTCCATGACTCTTTAGGATACTTCAATATCCCACGTTACCGGTTAGATTACTCTACTTATCTAACCGGGACATATTTTAACCAAGAGATGGTGGATTAAGAAGCTTGTAATCTCTGTACCTTTAGATGTTCCAGCTCTAATGGTGAGGTTGTTGAGAGGGTTCTGAAAGGAACCACGCCCCTAGGTTGATCTTGTCTTGGGTTTTCCTTTGATGATTCTTGAGGTAGAATCTACGATAAATCCTAAGGTTGGTTTGAGTGAGACCATGTATGCACATTCATTAAGATACTAGCCAATTTTAGTTTTAACTTAGGCTTGTAGTGTCTTGAAGGTGTTCAATCTCTAGTTACATTCACTCTTATAATCTTCATTTAACCAAATTTGATTTAGCCTAGGTCACTACTAAGCCCTTAAGACCTTGGTGGATATATTAGTAATTTTTGGAAGAAATTGAATTTTAAGTGATAATAATTTATTATCAAAACATTTGAATGTTATTTGAACACCAAATAGGGGTATTAAATTACTGAGTTTTTAACATCTAAAATCATACCCCTAAGTCTAGGATCATTTAATTTAATAGTCTTCCAAATTTTAATGATTTAGGAAATCGCAAATTTATCCTTTAATTAACAAAAATGAGATTGATTTCTACAAATTAATTTCTTGTGTTTCAATCATCTGAACGTGTTCATTAAGATAAAAAATTGCCCATTTCCTCTTCTTGAATTAAGCATAAATGTTAATTATGACTAAATTTTCAAAATTATACATTTAGCCCTGAGGCTCTATCACTTAATAATTCATCAAATTTAATTCAAACGACTTTGGAATTTTTATCCTACCTCACTCATAGGTCAATTAAGACATTAGAGGAGAAAACGTAGGTTTTTCAAAATTTAATTTAATTTATATAATTATTTACATGCAAAAAATAAGATTTTTCAAAGAAAATTCAATAACTTGACCAAGGCAAAGCCTAATCACTTGAAATTTTTACTGGAGGTAGACTAACCACGTGGACCAAATTTCATGATTTTTTTAGTTTTATTTGAATTATTAGAATTATTTTAATTTCTAGAGTATTAATTAATTATAAAATATTTTAAACGTGAAAAATTAAGTTTTATATTTTCCTTAAATCTTTCCAAGGTCAAGAAATCCAGAAATAAATTTTACATTTTCTGATTTTTTCTTTGAATTATTAGAATTATTTTAGTGAGAAATTAAGGAAAATCCATTTTTAGTTTTTAAAAATTATTTTTGAGCTTTAAAATTCAATATTTTCACTTAGAAAATTAGGAAAAATATTCTAATTGCTCATAAAGGCTTAGGAAACAATTTACAACATTTCCATGGATTTTATTAATTTGTTAAAATTAAAATTTTACATTAATTACAATTTTATTTTTAAAAAAATTCCTCTAATCACAGAGAACTCTTAAAAACCAATTTTATAATTTTTTTAGTTATATTTTAATTATTATGATTATTTTAAGTGTTAAAAGAGACATTTAACTTAGAAAATTAAATTAAGTTATCAAATGAACTCCAAATATTTTGAAATTTTTATGGGGAGTCCTCTAAACTTTAAATTATAGTGGAGAATTAAAATCAAGTCATTTTGATATTTATTTTTCCCAAATTAATTTTTTTTGTGTTTTAGGGTTTTGTGAAAATTAGGTGTGTTCTTAACAATGTTGGCATCAATTTTTGATGTCACGAGTGTAGAGTGTCTACTTACACGGCTTAAGATGATCTACGGTTCGTCCGCAGCGTCTAGTGGCTCGAGACACTTACCCAACACCTTTTGACGCGTGTTGAGGGGCACGTAGTCGGGTTCAGTCTGCTAGGCTATGACTTTCGCTTAGGTGAAGACCGGTCGGCATTTGACACGTCGAACGACTTCGATCGGGGCAAACAAAAAAATGTTATGTGGCGCGTCGCAAGCGATTTTGGCTCAAATTGGCCCGATCGCTTGACGAAGTGGTCTATATGACTCCNAAATATTATATGGCGCGTCGCAAGCGATTTTGGCTCAAATTGGCCCGATCGCTTGACGAAGTGGTCTATATGACTCCGGACTACGAAACATACCACGTGAGTGTGTCTGGAACATCGACTTCAGCTACGGAGGATGTCCACTTCGCCACAGCTTCGCGGGCGGGGTAAAAATGATCAAATTATCGTTTTGGGTACGATCTTAAAAAAAAAGAAGGCCCAAACGACCGTGGATGGCGAAAAGAACTGCGCGATCACGTCCGGAATGTCGATTTTACTTAAGTAGGACGTTCGGTATGCCACGATTTCNGAAGGCCCAAACGACCCTGGATGGCGAAAAAGACTGCGCGGATGCGTCCGGAACGTCGGCTTTAGTCAGAAAGGACATTCACTTCGCCACGGGGACGTATACGTGTGAAGAATACGTAAACGATAATTGTAATAATATAAATAATATAATATAATATATATATATTATTATTAACGTTATATTATTAACTTTATATATAACGTTAACACTGTTAACATTATATATATATTATTAACGTTATATTATTATATATTATTATATATTAATCTTATATTATTACTAATATTATAATTAGTAACATAATAAAAGCTTAAAAGGAAACATATCACCCTCTCTCCCCGATTCTCACGCGCACAGCTCCCTCTCCGTAACCTAGCGTGAAAATCCCGCCGCCAAGCATCCTTCGCGAAAAGCTCCCGCTCGGGCTTTCCTCCTTCTTCACCGGCGCCCTCTCCGACCTCCCTCGCCGGCGAACGAAGCCACCGGCCTCCAGATCCGCCGGGAAGCCTTCCCCGCGGTAGATCTCGCCGTCCAGACGCGCCGAAGTTCTCCCCTCCCGTCGGCCGCCTC
>JXCR01142167.1:46479-64219 GCA_002079205.1 Phalaenopsis hybrid cultivar
GAGAAGTTTGAGGAGATGCCTAATTAAAAATTATCTTCACTTGAATCAACTTAAGGAAAAAGACTTGAACACATTTTCTAAACTTTTTATTTGAATGTTCATTTAATTATTAATAAAGTTTTATGAAGTTCTTTTTCATATGAATTTGCTAAGTGACTTTTATATAACAAATTACAATTTTTCTTGAAAGAAATAGAGGATCAGAAACCTTAGACTTAATTATTGAATATCTTTACACCTTTAGAATTAACTGGAGTTGTTTTGAATTTTTCTTAAGTTATACTATTATGTTTCGAAAACTAAAATATGGAAGTATAAAAGTTAAGATCTTTATCATAAGTCATATTTTTTAGGTAGTAAAGAAGTTACTTGAGGACAAATAACATGTAAGTTTGGGAGAGTTTGATACACCAAAAGTATATGCATTTTTAGACCCATATTTTATACCTATTTTTATGATATTGCACTTTAATGGGAGGTATTATGATGTTTTATTGCAGGTTGTTGATTTTTTGGGCTCAAAGCAAAAAGAATGAAATTTGAAGTCAAAATGACGTTTTTGAAGAAATGCTCAGCGTCGGCGCTGAGCGCCGACAGTGGAGAGGGCAGCGCCGACAGTGCAGAACAAATTAACGTGGAGATTTTTTACTCAGTGCCAATGGCGCCAGACTAGCGTTGACGGCGTCAAAGGTAGTGCAGACCCCATTTCTAAAAGGTTTGGTATATTTGGATGTCTTTTTGAAGAAATTTTGGACGCACCTCTTAAAGAACCGACCTTGGGCTCTATTTAGGGGTGAATTTCATCAGAAAATGGGCTCCTCTACGTTTTTCACTCCTCTACTTTCATTTTTCACACCACATCATTCCATTCCACTTCCATATTGGAGTCAATTAGTGATTTTTTTTTCATAGTTTAGAGTTTTTGTGGTATAATTTAATGTGAAACTTTATGTAAGAGTGTTGGAGAAGGAGAAAAGTGAGGGATATCTTCTTACTGCATTTCTAATGAAAGGCTACAAAGGATTTGCTTTGAGAAAGAGTTTTTACATAAGTATTATTTGTTTATTAGTGTTTTATGAACTTTCTTTTATATATAGAATTTGTGTTTTGTTATTTTTTCCTCATGAAGTCTGAGTAGTTCCCTCTAGCTATCTCCCTACTCTGAGATATGGTGAAATGAAGAGATAATATGAATATGCCAATTTTAAATTGTAAAATAAATTGTGGTGATTTTTTTTAACTCTGAACTTAATTTCATTTTCGATTTGGCCAATTGAATTATTAAAATGTGTTGTGAAACATATGATCTGGGAAATGAAGTATGAGTTCTACAACAGAGTAAGGATCACATTTGATTTCATAAAGGAGAAAATCGTTGGCTTCATGCTTTGTAAGTAGTTTTATTTACTTTTTTTCTTTTAATATAAAGTAGTGGCATGTGTAGGAAAATTTGTTTCATGATAGAGTTATTCTTACTTTCATATGATGAGTAATATCTCCTTTTCTTTATTGACATAACTTAAGTGGCAATGGGTTTGGCTAAANGAATTTGTGTTTTGTTATTTTTTCCTCATGAAGTCTGAGTAGTTCCCTCTAGCTATCTCCCTACTCTGAGATATGGTGAAATGAAGAGATAAAATGAATATGCCAATTTTAAATTGTAAAATAAATTGTGGTGATTTTTTCTAACTCTGAACTTAATTTCATTTTTGATTTGGCCAATTGAATTATTAAAATGTGTTGTGAAACATATGATCTGGGAAATGAAGTATGAGTTCTACAACAGAGTAAGGATCACATTTGATTTCATAAAGGAGAAAATCGTTTATGGAATTAAGTGCATATAAATAGGGAAATATTCTTTATTGGGTGTAGAATTAAAGAACCTTTAGGGTGACAGACTAAAATCTTCAATTCATTCTTAGTATTTAAAAACTGAAGCGAGAGCTAGCCTTCAGGTGAAGAGAAGTGAGAGCTTTGGAGTGGGAGCCGGTATCCTCCTAGCCTAGCCACGGATTTAGGGACTAAACACTGAGATTAGCCAATGATTTTCTATGTTAGGGTAGAGAATTTTTATGAAGTGGGAGCCGGTATCCTCCTATTTGGCACAATACATATTATGAATATTTATCTCTTCCCATTCTAAATAGCCTCATATTAGTGGGAAGGATGCTTTTTCACATAAGAATATCCGTTATATAAACATAGTTAATAGATTAGTATTTACTATTTTAAATTTTGCATATTTGATTTGATAATAGTTTAAAATTTTAATTTTGATTACATCTCAACAATTCAAATTAGTGACAGTGATTTCAATTGACTTTCTGTCAATTCAAATTAGTGACAGTGATTTCAATTGACTTTCTGTGATTTAATTTTGATTATATTTCAACAATTGAATTTAGTGACAGTGATTTCAATTGACTTTCTGTGAATTTTCTAGCAAATTTGTAATTTCCAATTTAAACCTTCTCCATAGGATCGATACTTGGGGCTTAAATAGAAAGTTCATTATTACTTGATAATGATACATATACTTGCATAGAATCCAAATATTAATTGATTATATTTAATTAAATTTTACACAATCTATCGCAACAAAAAAGTTGGATCAATTACTATATCGTGATAAACCTTCAATAGTTTTAAATTTCACTATTAGCTCTCTAAAGTGAAACCTATCACACTCTTTCACTTTTTTAAAAAATTTCAAAGGAAATATGTAATAATTAAACTTATGATTTTACTGGAGTCCAAATTCTAATGAAGTGTATATTCAAGTGAACTTAAGATAACAAATATATAACTTTTTGTAAAAAAAAATAGTTAAATCTTTTTCTACCATCTAAAGTATAAATGCACTACACACCAGTCTCAACTAATATACATTGAATAAATAATAAAAATATGATGTGTTTCTTACTCCAAATTGCAATAATTTCAACGTAATGTCAGATACCTCAAAATTTTATTAAATCATAATAACTTTGAAATACAAGTAATATAGGAAAAATAAAGTTGAGCTTCTAAAAGATTTTTCTTCCCCGTCGAACTTAAATTTTAACATGTATAGCATTGTAAAGCATGAAAATAAGCAAGGTGAAAATAAAAATGATTTAATTTCTACCACATAAGTCTTTCAAAAGAAATATATTGGTATAAACAGAAAAGGCAAGTATGTAGCAGTAAGTGAATCTCAGCTCAAATGGTTTAACTTGAAATCTGCATTAAAAAGAACTACAATATTACAACAGATAAGCTCACATGTAGTCCAGAGCAACAATCAATACCAATCTAGTATGCCCATATGATCACCAATAAAAGAAAATGTTAAGTACAACAGGAAAATATAAAGAAAATAAATTGGCATAGTTGTTGGAAAAATAATAAAACTATAGTACATCCACTCTCAAACCTAAACATCAACACACAACAAACAACTCACATCACACTAAAAACAAAACTAAACTTGAATTGCTTCCAAAGATGTTTGGTTTAACGTCATTAGCCTGAGAAATCTAATATTTACTTGGGTTGACCCAACATTAAGGCAACATTAACTATAGGTCTTTCACCACCAAGGTAGCCTTTAAGCATTTGTCCATTCTCTTTGAATGCCCTACAGCTTGTAAGAGCTTTAATATATGTAGCACAAAAAAAAAATAATTTTTTACAATATTAAGTGGCCCCGACCACCTGGACTTAGGTTTTCTAGGAAATAGTTTCAGTCAAGTATTGTACAATAAAGCCTCTTATCCTGCCCTAAATTATTTCTTAAGAATCTTTCAATCATCCAATTTTTTTTATTTTCTCTTTATAAATTATCACATTTTCATGAGAATATTGTCTAATTTCATTGAGTTCATTTAACTGAAACAATCTTTATTCACTAGGTTCCTTCATATTATAATTGAATTCCTTAACAACCTTAAAAGCTTTATGTTCTAGTTCAACTGGTGAGTGACAAGCTTTTCCAATTATGATTCTATATGAAGAGATTCTCATATAAGTTTTGTATGCAGTCCTATAAGCCCATAATACTTTATCTAATCTCATAGACCAATCCTTTCTACTAGGTTTGACAATTTTTTTCTAAAATCGATTTGATTTCCTTATTAGATACTTATGCTAAACCACTCATTTGAAGATGATAAGCGGTGGCTATCCTGTGCTTACTTCAATACTTAATAAATAATGTCTCAATTTTTGTTTTCTTATAGTGGCTTCTCTCATCACTAATGATCACTATAGGCATGTCGAGTTTACTATAGATATTCTTCATTAAAAATTTAGTGACAATTTGAGCATCACAATTCGGAACAGCTACCGCCTCAATCCATTTTGAGAAATTATCCATACATATTAAAATATACAAATTTCCTAACAATCGTATAAAGCCCAAACATAAAAAATGCAATCTCCATCGTAAAAGTTAGGGGCCTTTCATCTCGCTTAAAAATATTGCCCACTCTCTCACATTTGTCATAGCTTTTAATATATATATTTGATCAACCTTAAAATTAACTATTTTTAGTGTACATTAACTGTTTATTTTTTTTATATTTGTGATGATACTGCACTTTAAAGGAAGTTATTTTGCATGTTTTTTATTACAGGTGCAAGAAATGGAGTTTTAGCAAAAATGGTGCAATTTAGAGTTAAATTGAGCTAGAAAGAAAATTATGATCGGGTGCATTTTGATATGACTTTCTATGCTTAATCACCTCTATATTTATCACTTGTTTTTGAATGAAATTACACTTTAAAGAAAGGTTTTTTTCATGTTTATCTTGTAGGTATAACACTAAGAGCGAACCAGAGCTGAAACGGGGCGAAAAGGAGGAAATTGGGTGTGTTGCCCGTAGGGTGGTTCTATATCGCCTAGACTAATGCCATAGCGCCAGTCACGGCTAGAAACAGGTGCTATAACACTGATTCTGGTGTTATAGCACTCGAGACAGTTTTTGGATGGCTTTTGGGCAATTTTGTATCATTCTAGGATGTTCTAGAAGTTTTTGGGTGATTATGCACGCCCCAAGATGATATTAAATGAATCTATATGCATTTGAATGAAGAGATGTGTCTCTTGGAGTGAAAGGATGTGTCTCTTAGATTAAAGGGGTGTGTCTTTTAGAAAAAGGAGGTGTTAGACTTCTCTTTAAAAAGAGGGTGTTGGTGCTTCTCATGACAAGTAATTAAGAGAGTCTAGAGAAGTAATTAAGAAGTGTTTTAGGAGGATTTTGGCATGAGTTTATGGTGATGTAGACTTCTCCATTTTCTGGAAAGATTGGTGAGGAATTTTAAGATATATGAGTAAGGATGTATGAGTGGAACATGAATCAACAGGATACTTAGTGGAGAGATTTTTCATTTTCTTTCAGAAGGAAAAAACTAAGTATTGTATTCTTTATTAACTTATAATTGTTGTAAATATTTTATAGTGGATTTTCATTGATTTAAATGAAGTTTTATTTTGGGTTTTATTCATGCTTTGTAAGTAGTTTTATTTACTTTCTTTCTTTTAATATAAAGTAGTGGCATGTGTAGGAAAATTTGTTTCATGGTAGAGTTATTTTTACTTTCATATGATGAGTAATATCTCCTTTTCTTTATTGACATAACTTAAGTGGCAATGGGTTTGGCTAAAATTTATTGTAAGTGAAACTAAGACTTGGGAGAGCAGTGATCTTTCAACTTGAGTGCACTCACATTGACCGGTTGGCTAGTAAAATAGTTTAGGCATCAATGCAGCTCTTAAGGAAATATAATTTAATGATTTGTTTCTATTTGGAGCTTCTAGGTGAGAGATAGTTGCAGAAAACTAATAGAATACTAAGCGTACCTATACACTCAAAAGAGAGAAGGAAGATATATGTTCCTTGATGGCACATAATTAATTACTTAATTTTATCAATCTTTTTACTAATTATTCCATTATCATCATTTTTCTTTTCCTTTACAATTAAATAAAAGAAGTTTAGAAATTTAGATTTGCTTAAATTATCTCTTATTTAATTAATGTGGTTGTATTTTCATCAGATCTTCATTAATTTTACAAACTGGTCATTTGTATTGTTAAACTCTGTTGAAAAATATAATGAGCAGAGATGGCTATGATTTCACCAATTAGTGAGTACCAAATTTCATCTTGGACAGAGCCGTTGCAATCACTCGAAATGAGTGCAAATAGATAAGGAGATAAGTTTTGACAGGCGTAGAATTGATGTTTCTAGGGTGACATACTATATTCTTTTATCAATTTGGTTTAGAGTTTTGATCGTAAGGGTCTCTAGTAGGTTCTATGGAGAGAGCACAGTGGGTACTCTGGAAGTGAGAGGTCAGAATCTACTCAGCATTACTACACAAGCTGGTGAGAGACTCTAGATTAACCAACGTTCTTTGCAAGCATAGAGGGGGGTAAGGAATAGTTATGCTCCTATTTGTCATTTGTTACATTAAAATCTAAGTATTTTATTCTCACACATTATCTAGGTCATTACACGAGAAGGGTAGTTTTTAACNTGTTCTTTGCAAGCATAGAGGGGGGTAAGGAATAGTTATGCTCCTATTTGTCATTGGTTACATTAAAATCTAAGTATTTTATTCTCACACATTATCTAGGTCATTACACGAGAAGGGTAGTTTTTAACATCTCAAAATTCTCAAAACCAATTTATCCAGAAAAGTTATCCTTATATTTAAGATTTTCTTTTATGAATAATGATTGGAAAAACCACTTTAATTCACATTCCAAACTAAGGCCTAATAGTAGAAAACTATAATTTGCCTAAGAAATTTCTTACTTCATTTCTCTATTGGATCGAATTGGGGTCTTAAAAGAAAACTTTATATTACTTAAAATGATATATATACTTGCGTAGAACTCCTAGTATGTGAAATATAAATCAAATTATAAACANGATTTTTTACTTCATTTCTCTATTGGATCGAATTGGGGTTTTAAAAGAAAACCCTATATTACTTAAAATGATATATATACTTGCGTAGAACTCCTAGTATGTGAAATATAAATCAAATTATAAACATTATAAAGTATTATTTTGCACACTAGCCGCTTAAATATAAATTGGGTCAAGTTTTTGGCCATCTTTCGGAGCTTAAAAATCTACGTAAATGTGGGTTGGGCCAAGTTTTTGGCATCGTTGCCAAGGAAGCAACGGTAAGAACTTTAGGGGAATTTTAGTTGAACCTGTAAGACTTAGATTTGGAAATTATAATAATATTTTATAGTGTGTTTATTTATTATGTGTTTATTTTAATGAAAATTCTAAAATACCGAAAATATTTTTGATATATGTCCTGTTAGTTAAGTTGTTATATTTGTATGCGTAGTTCAGAAGCTGCAGACCTTAAAATTGATGACTCAAATTTGGACAGAACTTTTAGGAAGATTATGAATCAGAAAAGTCTACATGAATTTATGGTAAACATGGCGGATCAACAAAATAAATAAAATATTCAGATTTGAATTATAATAAAAGACCCTCAATTATTAAGTAAAATTTATTTGGACATTGGATTAAAACTGGTCAAGAGATACATTATTCTTATTCCAANTAAATAAATAAAATATTCAGATTTGAATTATAATAAAAGACTCTCAATTATTAAGTAAAATTTATTTGGACATTGGATTAAAACTGGTCAAGAGATACATTATTCTTACTCCAATTATTATTATTCATGTTGGGAAAATCATTTGAATTTTAACTGGAATAATAATTTTGGAAGTGAAGACAAATTTTGGGAAGATAATTAGTTTAGTTGGACATGTAATTGGAATAATTAGGGTGATTTTAACGATGAACTTTCTTTACCTCATAGATTTAACTTCAACCCACAGAATGAAGAGAACAAGTTCTTATTAGAGAGGTTGTGATTCAAATGACGAGTCAGCTGGAGAGTCATGGGGCCGCAATTAGAAATATAAAAAACTAATTGGGGCAGATTATTAATTTAATTAATAGTTATCGTCCATGGATTTTATCTAGTGACCCTGAGATAACCCTTAAGGAGAAGAATAGTGAGCAAGATAAAACTATCCAACTAAGAAGTGGAAGTGAATTAGAGGATATGGTTGAAAATAACATTGAGTTGAGAAACGAGGAAAAGAAGATTAAAAGGACAATTGAAGAAATTCTTAAGGAATTAGAAAAATCTATTTCAGCAACCACGATAAATATACGAAGACCAACTCCATCATTTCCTCAACACCAAGGGAAAGAACTAGAAGATAACTTAAGACAAAAGAGTAACCTATAATAATTTGATCTAGAATTTGAATCATCTAGAGAAAATCTGATCTAAAATTTGGGAGATCTTAAATCATCATATAGAGATCTATTTTTTATAAATATTAAGAATGAAATTAATATGCAAATTGAGAAAATCATTAGAAGAATATTGGATCTAGAAATAAACTTGAAGAACTGAAAAGAAAAAAATAACAGAAAAACTGAAATTAACTATATATATATATATATATATATATATATATATATATATATATATATATATATATATATATATANTTAATATCGAGCGAAAGTTGGAAAAGGTGAATTTCAAACGAAATCAAGGGACCAGTCCTTTGCCACTCATTTAGCCGCTTATATAAATAATATTGAATTTGTCATTAATAAAATTTTCTTATTGTTTAAAATGCATTCTTCATGTTTTGACTAAAATCTTTGTCTTTATTCTTATTAATTTTCGTCGTTTAGGGGAAGCTTCAGCGAAAGTCAGTAGTTGGTACTGGGAAACTTACTTGCAGCCGTCAGTCCTCCGTTATCTTTCCTTTCAGTCTCCTACATAAACTTTGACAGCCATTGATGGCCGGACAAACAAGTATTTCATCTTCGGCTTACAATGATCCCAAGACCANATGCAGCCGTCAGTCCTCCGTTATCTTTCCTTTCAGTCTCCTATATAAACTTTGACAGCCATTGATGGCCGGACAAACAAGTATTTCATCTTCGGCTTACAATGATCCCAAGACCAATCATCTCCTTCCTCTACCTCATAGGCCTCATCCAATACACCATCTTCTTCCTCCTCTATCGCATTGGTCTCAACCCATCCTTTGAAAGAGAGCCGACACCATGGGAGAATGCGGAGCTCTTATTCTTGTCCCTCGGCATTTCTATGCCTTCGACAACATCTACCGCCCAGTCTCTCAAGAAGAAGCTGCCTGTTATCGAGTACCAAAGATTTCTCCAGAGAAAGAGGAAATCTCCCTTGTTTGAGCCGGCGCCGGATTGTGCTATTTGCCTTCAGTTAATAGAGCCTACGGACCCGGTTCGAGAGCTTGGAAATTGTTGCCATGAATTCCACGGGGCTTGTATGGATGGGTGGTTGGACCTTGGTCGTTTTTGTTGTCCCCTCTGCAGATCAGCGGTGGCTCCGCCCGAGACCATCCTCGGAGGACCACTTTTGATTTTGAAGGTTCTTTTACTTGGGAATGACTTGACACTTGGACGTTGTTGATACTTAGGCAGATTAATTATTTGCAGATGAAATTATTGTTCATGGTTAATTTTAGATCTTTGTTGAGAAAAAAAGTTAGTTGATTAAATGGAAAGGTTTTTGTGTTTGCTGAGTTTTGTGTAACGTTTTTTTTTTTCATTATTTTCTTATGCATTTTTTTCAATCCTCCTCCTAGAAAAACATCTTGTCGATATTTCAGACAAACTTAAATTTGTTCCCTTTTCCTTTATCCAAAATTATATTTTTGGAATGTGAATGGTTAACAATAAATAAATAAATAAATAAAAATATTTGTTTAAATATAAATATGCATATAATAACTATTAAGAAAATTAGTTTTTGAAATAATCTGCAGTTTTTTTTTTTCTTATTAAAAACAAAGATAATTAATCATCTTCTATTTTTATTAAATTTTGTTTCATTTTAAATCATTTGTTTTNAATTATTTTCTTATGCATTTTTTTTCAATCCTCCTAGAAAAACATCTTGGCGATATTTCAGACCAACTTAAATTTGTTCCCTTTTCCTTTATCCAAAATTATAATAAATTCTTTCCTGCAAAAATTATATTTTTGGAATGTGAATGGTTAACAATAAATAAATAAAAATATTTGTTTAAATATAAATATGCATATAATAACTATTAAAAAAATTAGTTCTTAAAATAATCTGCAGTTTTTTTTTTTATTATTAAAAACAAAGATAATTAATCATCTTCTATTTTTATTAAATTTTGTTTCATTTTAAATCATTTGTTTTATCCATCAAAGTAAAATTGCGTCAAAACCATATTATAAAATATTTTTGGAAGAACAATGGAAGTCATTTTATCCGTAGTGCACAATAATTTATTTCTGGCCTTCAATTGGCTTGTGTGGTGAGCACCTAGTATTCACATGCTTTTATGATATCATTTTTTATCTCTTGAGACGAAAGGTGGGTAAAATATTAGAGGGGTTCTGTCACCCCTTAATGAATATTATAGATGGAAGATTTTTTCTGTTAGTAGCTTGGTATTCATATTGAAAGTTATTTGAAAATGAATATTTTTCTAATTTTATTGAATTTATTTCAAATGCTTGCATCAAAATTGACAGCACGAATCACAAAGAAATCAGATGACTAAGAATGATGGCTCAACAATCAAAGCATTGAATTAAAGAAGCATGATGTGTGTCAGCTATTTCTTTTCTTTGAAAATAAGATTTTAAAATTTAAAATTAATAAAATATATAATGTAATTTTAATTTTGTGAAAATGGTATTCTTTAGTATTTTTTTTTTTTTGGAAAATGATGAGGCCATATAGATTTCATATATCTAATAGTTTAAATAGCTGAGCACGATACTATAAATAATATATCAACTCGAATGATGAACGTATCACTTATTGGTAGGCTTAACTATCTAAACTTAAGAGTATGACTTTATTTTGGTCTGCAAAATTTATAGCCGACAAATTCCACTATCTAGTACACATATTAGACAGAGTTTAGATTAACCTGTGTTCTTATTTCCCTATAGAGGCAAGCCCATATACTTAATTACATTTTAGACAACCAAATTCACCTTAGAAAACTCTCTATTAAGATCTGGGTTTCATNCATTCTTTAGTATTTTTTTTTTTTTTGGAAAATGATGAGGCCATATAAATTTCATATATCTAATAGTTTAAATAGCTGAGCACGATACTATGAATAATATATCAACTCGAATGATGAACGTATCACTTATTGGTAGGCTTAACTATCTAAACTTAAGAGTTTATGACTTTATTTTGGTCTGCAAAATTTATAGCCGACAAATTCCCCTATCTAGTACACAGATTAGACAGAGTTTAGATTAATCTGGGTTCTTATTTCCCTATAGAGGCAAACCCATATACTTAATTACATTTTAGACAACCAAATTCACCTTAGAAAACTCTCTATTAAGATCAGTGTTTCATCTTCAAGAATTCAACATTTGATTCTCCAAGATTGTTTATAGAAAAAGTCAAATTAGATAGGATCAAATATGAATAGTTATTTTCGGAATCCAAATGAGCAAAAAATAGGTGATGTCGAAGATATTGAAGAATATTCAGTGACATCTCAAACTAACCTTTTTTTATTTTAATTAAGTGACTAAAGTGATAAGCTAACATAAGCCATATATATTTAGGGTTAGGCTCAAACTAGACTTCTTCTTTTTTTCTTGATTTTCCAGGTCACTGATATATCAAAGTCAACCTATCAATATCAATTAGAAGTCTCCAACGAATCACACTTCTAGTCGGGCAACCCTAAACCTTATCATTTAATAGACTGGTGAACCCAAATAGTATATGAACTTATTTTGTTAAAAGTATAATGTACTCATGTGAGATAGTAACTGAATTTATTAGGGTGCGGTGCACCTATGCGTGATGTCTAATAGGTGATATGTAGTATCTGAATTTATCGATCAATCGTGTATAGTGTGTAGATGTCTAATAGATGATATTTGTTGCGTAGTATTTAAACTTATCAATTTAAGGTGTGTAGTGTATCTATGTGGGTGTATGAGATGTATTATTTGGTACGTGGGGTGTTTTAAATTTATCAATCAAGAATGTGATGTATTTATATGAGTTGTATGAAGTGTAATATGTGATATGTGGAGTGTATATGTAAGTGATATCAAATGTTTATATGTGTTAATTAATGTGTGGTGTCTATGGTGTAGTGTCGTATATGTTCTTTTTTTTTTTCTTAGCAAGTGTAGTATCTGTGTAAGATCTGTAGCATATGTTCTTTTCACAAGTGTAGTATCTATGCGGTATCTATAGTATCTATTCTTTTATAACTACCAGTTCTTAAACATTTTAAGGAAGAGTTAGAGCTACTGATGACTTAAGGAAGTGAAAGGGTATCTTACTAATTGAACATTGATTTTATATTTTCAGCTATAAGAAAAGCAGATTAGTGGTTCGTTGCATCATTGTCTTTTACCCCGCACCTCGAACTTATATGTCACCTCGATGTTTCATATGCTTATCTAATAATTACATAATCCAAACTATAAAGTTTTGGATCTCTCTCTTTTCTATAAGACCAAGCCATAATGTAGTTTACTTGTGTTGTTCTAAAATGTCCAAATTGTGAAACCCAACAAATCTGATTCCAATTTCTTTTTTTTTTTCAGATTACGAACAAAGGATAAGCTATAGTTCCGCAAAATCTGAAGAAAGACAGGCTGCAATTCTTTCCAAAAAATCCAATAAATAAAGCAAGGCAAACTTAGGCGCAATTGTCCCAAATGTTCAAACCATAAAATGAAGTAAAGCTAGCTGCTTTTCTCCCCAAGAAATCCAAATCATGAAGTAACGAGGGAAAATTAGTTGCTGTTTCCAAATCTGAATCAAACTAACTTTATTTTAATAAAAGAATAACTCATATACCCAACAATCAAATTTTTTTATTCATTTATTTAACACATAATTTTTGCTCTTTACATTTATATCATCCAAATTTTCAAATTTTATCAAAAACACCATCAATTTATCATTTAGCAAGTAGAAAATGCATTTTTATACATGTGTGAAGTAACAAGTATATTAAGATTGAAGTTCATGTGTTGAATATATAAATACTAAAACAAATTGTATGGTATATAAGTGAATCTACTTGATAAAAGAACAGTGAGGAGGATGTGAGCGTTCAAAATTAGCAAACATAGCTTCAGCACATGTAGTGCATAAGAAATTGCTCTTCCGAGCAATTGCCCAAGCATCGAGATGGCGATGATATATGACAGCAATTCATTGTCATAAATTCAGAATTTAATAATTATGGAATTATGGCAATATCAATCTCAGTGAGTTAATAATATATAAACTCTAATTTCCAACAAAGTGCAATGAAGCTTAACAACAACAAATAAAAGAAAGAATCTCAAATTCCTTCCATCTATAAAGCAAAAATGTAGTGTCATTTCTCTGGTAAGTATTCATGTTCACAGAAGTAGAAATATAAGAGAAAGAAGCCAGATATATTGATTCACAGATTTAAGGTCCGAAACTTAAAATTTTTCAATCCAGACATTAATACGGATAAAGAAGTTCTCAAGAAACAAAAAAAATGAATATCGCTTCGATAAAAACCTCATGACTATCTATATAACGATGAAGAAATCCTTATTTGATTATCTATAAAATAATGAGGAAATCCTTACCTCTAAATGCCTCCAGAAAGTTTAAGAGAACATAGAAGCAATAAGCAAAGTTTCCAAACCACGTGAACGAAGCACCCCCAAATGAACTGCCAACCCGAAATTCTTCCTTAACACACGAATAAAAAATCCAACCCCGAAACTCTCCCCGAACAGCTTTCAAAGAGCGTAAAGAAAACTCTCCCCGAACAGCTTTCAAAGAGCGTATACATCACTTGCATTCAGAAAGTAATGCTGGAGGTAAGAAACCAAGAACCCCATAATGCTCGGAGTGCCCAGAAGTAGAAAATCCACAAGAGATTCAAGTATGACCTTGTTGACCTCATTTTTGGTTGAGGTATAGTCTTCCTCTTTAGTAGCCTAAGGTCTAGCCATAGGACTTTCCTATTGAATATTCTAAAAACTAGAAAAGGCACCCTCACCATTAGAAATTATAAACTCTTCTTTACTCAACTTGAAGTTCCACATATTGGTCCTAATCTCTAGCACTTAGTAGGTGGGGTCACTATGAGGGAGCTCGAGGAGAGTCACCTTATGAATGTTTGACCTTAGGGTTGACCCTGGGTGTTGGCCTAGAGCTAAAGCACTCACAATCCACAGTCACACTCACTCACAACCCTAAACCCTAAATTTCTAACCTTAGTCCCTTGAGTCATTGAGAAACTCATGTAGGTGGTCCCCTAAACCTACTAGCCCTAGGCTAGGGTTTAGCTAGGACCAGTACATAGAGGACCCAAATAGGGTTTCCATTGGTCCATGGCTTATTTATGGTGATTGGCACCCCAACTCTGCGAAAATGCCCAACTTAGCCTTTTGCCCTTAAACTCTCTCAAATTACCTAGATACCCTTGGGACCCTAAATTTGGCCAAAATTCTCAAATTTATTCAAAATACCCAAAATTGATCAAAAATTATTTCAAACCTTTTAAAAACACCCAAAGTACCCAAAATCACCAAAAAATGCCAAATTACCAAAATGCCCCTCCTTAGCCCAAAATTTCAAAAATTCCAAAAATTCCCAAAATATTCCTAATATTCCTAATTTCATTTTTCTCAACTACCACCTAACCAAATTTGGCCAATTTGACCATCTTTGACCAAGATCCCCAAAATTGCCGTTAAAGGCCCAAATTTTCCTAAATTCAACTCAAATGTCCATCAATTTGACCCCAATCTCCCCAAATTTCAATCCTAAACTAAAATAACCCTTCATATGACCCAAATAAACAAAATCTAAGCCTAATTGGACCATTCTTTGAGCCCAATTTTGATTTGAGCCAAACCCCCATTTTTGGTTACATAACCTAATCTCATCAAATTGAACCCATAGCCCACTCAATTGGCCACAATTTATGTTGAAAACTCTTTATAAAATTCCTAAAAATCAAACTTGACCATCAATTAGTCTTGATGAAGCCTCAATTCCATTTAATTATGACCCAAATCCAGAAAAGCCCCAAATTGATTATGTCCCCAAATTTCACCAAATTGATTGCCTTAACCCCAAAATTGGCACCCAATTTATGTTGAAAATTCTTCATGAGGTTCCTATTGACCGTTTTCAACAATCAAGTTGGACTTAGCCCAAGGATAACCAAATCTAGACCCAAGTCTGGCCCAATATGCCCAAATTGACCAAATCTCCAAAATCCTTCAAATTGACCCTCCAATTGAACTCAAAACCCTTTCCATCCTCCACCAAAATTGTTCCTTACAATCACCTACACCAAATGAAACACTTAATTGGGCCAATTGACATGGATAGCCTAGCCCAAACCCAAGTTTTGGTCATTTGCACTCACTTGGACCCTTTCACCAAAAATTGACATAGCCATGTCTAAGCCACCAAAGTAATGATTTCACAGCCACCACAACCTTCCATAAGACTAGGCTTAACCCTACTAAAACCACCATGACAAGCTATGGACCAATGGCTCCCCAAATTAAGGGATTTTATCTCATTTTTGGACCTAACTTGAAATATCTCCAACATCATCACTTACCCTTAGGAGATAATCATCATTAGCCACACCTTGACTTTCCTGAGCCAAGAGGTGACAAATGCATGGCCGGCCAGCCACCTTGATGGCTGGAAAATAGCCAAAACCATGGACAAGAGAAGGGATTTTCACCCAATTCAAATCAAAAGGCCAAATCAGCCCAGCTACTCATTGGAGCTTCTCTGCCCTTCACATAAGCAACCAAATGCACCCCTCAATTGGTCCAGGCAGCCAGCCTAGGCCATTTTATTTACACTCCCCCTCCATGGCCAAAAAGAGAGAGCTTGAAATTCCTTGGGGACACTCTGTAAAATTTCTTCCAGAGCTTCTTGAAGACCTCTTTAGCTTAATAAAACCTTCCCTAGCCACTCAAAGTCATTGCTCGAGTTCAATTTTGGAGCTCAATTTCAAGGCCGAAATAGGACATCCTCCAAACCTCCACCAAATTTAAATTAATTGCGCCCACACCATCTCAACATCAAGAGAGGAAGATCCCCCACAAAGCCCCATCACCGGACCACCCTAAGGTGGACTTCGAGCAAGCCCCCAAATCGGCCTTGGTCAAATTTGGGTCTAGGCATTTCACCACGACCAGAGGCTCCATCCCTAGGCTCCTGGGACACAAACAAAGCTTCTACAAGCATGCAATCAAGGCTACCCCTCTTGCACCAAGGTATTGAAAGTTAACCCTAAACTGAGCTTCTTTTAATTATTCATGAATATAAAGTCAATTTAAGGGTTCATCAACCGAATAGATGTGTTTGACTAGTCAAGATGAGCATTTTAAGGAAAACTGCACTCAATTTCATTGAGAATCGAGTGAGAAATTATTGTTTTAAAATGGATGGTTTTCGGGTCCAGTTCATTTGGGATGATGACCCATGACCGTCGGATCGAGCGTGTATTGATCGGGCATCCCTGATCGCGTCGGACTGAGCGCGATCCGATAGGGGCGGGAAATGAACTGGCTGGCGGCACCCAATCAGGCAGCAACACATGGCCTGTTCGACTTGTATGAGGTTGACATGGATAAGTAGAAAAATAAGGGTTTTTTTTATTTATTTAATCCCCAAAACTTCAAAAATACATAACTTTGTGTATAAAAAGTAAAAAAATAAAATAAAAACACCCTCTTGCTCAGTGAACAGAGGAGAACAATTTAGATTAAATTTTATGTTATTTGATGAATATTTTATTTTTAAAAAATGAATTAGTTTTAGGAGTCTTTTAACTCTCCGTGCATGTAGACATATCACCATAGCTTGAATTTTTGGCATATTGTAGCCTTTATTAAGGGGAACACTCCCTGATTTTTCAATAACTAGAGGAGACCTCTAGACATAGATCCATGTTTTTTCAAGTTTATGTCTATTATTTGCATAAATTAATCATAATAATCACCTTGTTATTTAGAAAAAATCCAAGAAAATTTTGGTAGGTTCACTATGACCAAAGAATCCTTAGGAAAATTTTTTATGAGTCAAGTCATTTAAAATGAATATAATCTTCATAATCCCTAAAACACTAAGGTAGTTAATTTGGAAAATAATAAATGACTTGATTTTTAATCTCAGATCAAGAGAACTCTCCATAAAAATTTCAAAGAATTTTTAGTCCATTTGATTGCCTAAGTTGATTTTCCAAGTTAAATATCTTTTTTGGCACTAAAAAGATTTTTAAAAAATCAAAATATAACTCAAAAATTATAAAATCTTATTTTTGGTGTTCTCTGTTATGGGAATTTTATAAAAATAAAATGGTATTTAAATTAAAAATTTCATTATTAGCTTATTTTTAAATATTTAAAATAAATTAAAACTCATAAAATCACAAAAAAAATTAAATTCATGGAAATGTTCTTAATAGTTTTCTAAGCACTTAGAAACAATTGGAATATATTTCCTGATTTTCTAAATAAAGATATTGTATTTNAAAAACTAGAAAAGGCACCCTCACCATTAGAAATTATAAACTCTTTTTTACTCAACTTGAAGTTCCACATATTGGTCCTAATCTCTAGCACTTAGTAGGTGGGGTCAC
>JXCR01142170.1:4116-67080 GCA_002079205.1 Phalaenopsis hybrid cultivar
GAGAGGGGAGGGGGGAGGAGTGAGTGGGTAAAACAATTAACCATCATGGTTGATTTCATTGTGGTAGATTTATGGATGTCTTATATTGATATATTTGATTATCCCCTCCTTAGTAGATTTAAGGCAGTAATGTCAATTTCAATGTTATACTACATTTCTCTAAAGGATTAAAATTGATCATTATCTAAGGAGAATTATATTTTACCCATAATTTGTAAGTAACGTATATAAAGAACTACATTTTGATATACAAAGAGATAATAGTCTAGAGATGAATGAAGTTATAGTGAAAGTTGTGGTTATATAAGAAGAGCTAAAAAGAGTGTTTAAACTTAGCATTGCTTTAAATGTGGAACGAAGGAGAGAAGTAATCATGGTTCTCCCTAAGTATAAAATGTGTTTGTCTGCTTAACGGTGAATAATGCTTATAGTCGACCTTAACATCACTTTTAATCAGTTTTTTGTCAATTCATGAGCTCGACTTATTACCGAGTTAATTCTCTAAGAAGTATAGAAGTTGTTAGGCATTGGTATATCAAGAAATTATAATATATTGATTGGATCACAAATACAATAATATTATCAAAGTCAAATAGAAGAAGTAAACTCAACCCGCCTAAACTATAGTTATCAGCTGCCTCAAATAGAAGAAGTAGTCAACTCTGTATGAGTTTCTTAGACATATTCTTTAGATGTCATTAAATTAAGATGCACTTTATTGTTGCTAAAAAGAATGCCTTTAAAAATTGGTGTGTATATTTATAAGGTAATTCCCTTTTACATAAAAGTACAAATGCGACTTATCAAAAAATGATATATGTAATTTTTAGTAATAGAATAATAAAAAAAATAATGAGATGTAAACATGCTAGATTGAAATTGACTAAACAATAGTCTAACTAGCATAATCTGTATCAACATAAGAATATAAAAAATGTTTTTCAAGTCTTATATAAATTTGTAAAACAAAAATAAACATAAAATACAAACATAAACACACATGATCGATGAGGTTAATTCATCCTTTAACTCATCGCATATTACTACCTTACTTCTAATTTCTAACGGAATCACTACACAAACATATTAAGTGTCTTCCATGAATTTTATACGGTTATCCACATTAAAAAGTTTACCCTTGTTAAGTTGGGCTGCGAACACCAACCTCAGGCATCACCTTATCCCAATAGGTTTGCACGTCTAACAGTTATAAAGCTATTGCAAGATCATCCACATGTTACTCATCAAGTTGGTTCATGACTCCTATCAAATGAAAATAAGGTTAGAGAAAGGAAGTAACAGAATTCAGATGGAATTTTCTTTATCCAAACTCAAGATGCCTCTCGTAAAACTCAAGTTTGGGTGAGATCTGAGTCGTAGTAGACTCGTCAATCCAACTACTACAAGAGAACATATATAAGTCTAGTCATATTAAGAAGTTAAAGAATCACTTCATTATGATACATAAAGATCAAATCAAACCAGTAGCAATCCAAACATCCACCAATTATCAATCAAACTGATCAATCCACTTTAAAGCAAACATAATACAACATTAACAATCATGACTCTCTAGTATACTAAATCAAATCACACTGATAACCATGGGTTGCCTCCCACGAAGTGCTTAGTTTAACGTCACTAACTCGAAAAAGGATTTCCTCCCGGAGCAAAATTCCATTTAAGTAATCCTTGATCAATTGCCCAATCCTTTTCAGATCCTGGGTTTCCTACTAAATCCTCAAATTTTAATTTTTCAGTCAGTCTTTTCTTTTCATATTGATTCAATTTATTGTTCCTCAAGTTTCTTTCTAAATCCAATACTCTTCCAAAAATTTTCTAAATTTGTATATTAATTTCATCCTTAAATTTTATAAGAAATGGATCTCTATGTGATTATTCAAGATCTATCAAATTTTGGATTGGATTCTCTTTAGATAATTCTTATTTTGGATCAAAATCTAGTAGATTACTCTCTTGTCTCGAGTGATCTTCTAATTTTTACTCTTGGGATACAACTATAGATATATTATTAGTTCACTTATCTCATTCATAAAGCTAGATATTGCATGATCCTTAAACTTGCTTTTTTTCATCAAGAATCTCCTTCTTAAGCTTCACATAACTGGGCATTTTTTCTAATGTCTCGGCAAATGGAATATTTATAGTTAATTTCTTGAATTCTTCTATAAATCCTGAGAATTGTTGGTCTAACTATTTTATCAATATTTTTTGAGGAAATGGTGGAGGTGATCTTTCTATATCTATCTTGGTTGACGAAATAGGTTTCCTTAATTTCTTAAGAATTTCTTCCAATGGTCTTTCAATTTCTTTTTCCTCTTTTCTCAACTCGTACTTTAGAACCATATCCTTCAATTCTTTTCAACTTCTCAATTGGATAGCTTTATCTTGCTCATTATTATTCTCCTCAAGGTTTATCTCAGTGTCACTAAGTAAAATCTATTGAGGATAACTATTAATTCAATTAACATTCTACTCTAGTTAGTTTTCTATATTCTTTTGTAACCCCTTGACTTTCTAGTTTACTCTTCATTTGAATAACAATCTCTTCTAATAAATCCTTCTCCTCCTTTTGTGGGTTGAAGATAAAATTATGAGGAAAACAAAGTCCAACATTAAAATTGTCCTGATTATTCCAATTTACTTGTCTCATTAAATTGATTATCTTCCCAAAATTGGTTTTCTTCTCCAAAATTATTATTCCAGTTAAAGTTTATATAATTTTCCCAATCTGGGTGGTCATAATTGGAATAAGGATTGTCTACCTCATGACTAGGTTCAAAAGAGTTAGTCACGATCAATAGTCCTTATGAATTTACCTCAATATTTGGGGCCCTTGTGGATAACTTTCTACATATTGATCTAACTTCCTCAAAATATTTGCAACTTGAAAAGTAAAAATAATAAGCACATCTTCTTGAAAATTTGATACTCTCTTGGGGTTTACTATTTCGAAGCTACTAGCATTATAATCCAAAACTGAATATTTATTATATTGTTGATCCGCCATTTTTACATTAAATTCATGGAGTATTTTCTGATTCATAATCCCTCTAAAACCTCTCTCCAAATCTAGGTCGTAAAATTCAAAGTTTGCGGCTCCTGAACTACACATAAAAATTTAAAGAATTAACTAATAGAACAGATATAAGAAAAATTTGTATTTTGGATTTTTTATAAAATAAACACACAATAATTGAACACATTATATAATAATGTTATAATTTATAAATCTAAGTCTTATTGGTTCAACTAAAATTCTCATAAAGTTCTTACCGTCGCTTCCCCAATAATTGCGCTAAATACTTGACCTCACTCGCAATTACGTAGTAATTTAGCTTCCAAAAGATGACAAAAAACTTGATCCAATTTATATTAGCAGTTAGTTTGCAACATCAAAATGCTATAAAATTTAGAAAATAATCTACAAACTAAGGGTACTACACAAGTATATGTATCATTTCAAGTAATATAGACATTTCTTTTAAATCCCCAGTATCGATCAGACAGAGAGATGAGGTAAGAAATCTCTTATGCTAAATTCTAGTCAACCACTTTCAGGCCTTAGGTTGGAATGTCAATTAAAGTGATTTTTTTAATCATTATTCCATAATTAAAATGTTAAATCTAAAGATAACATATCTGGATAAATTTGTTTGGAGAATTTTGAGATGATAAAGACTACCCTTCTCGCGTAATGATATAGAAAAATTATAGGAATCAAATACATAAAATATAATATTACTAGTGACAAATAGGAGCATACATATTATTTGCCTCTCTCGAGTGTATAAAGAACATTATCTAATCCAGAGTTAAGTCCTTAAACTTGTGGTTAGGCTAAGAACATTCTAGCCCCCACTCAAGAGTTCACACTTCCCCTCACCTATGGGCTAACATCTCGCTTTAGTTTCCAAACATCTGAACCAAATTGGGATTTTAGTCTGTAACCCTAAAATCTCCAACTCTACTCCCATCAAAACTTATCTCTTCATCTATTTGCATTCTCCCTTAAATTATCACCATGGTTATTTCCAAGGTTGAGTGTGGTACTCACTAGTTGATGAAATCATAGCCCTTCTTGGTAACTATGTTTAGCAACAAATTTTAACAATACAAGTGATCAGTTTGTAAAGTAAATTAAGAATCGATGAAATACCTTCACATTAATGAAATAAGAGAAGATCTAAGGAAATCTAAATTCCTAAACATGCTTCCACTTCATTGCAAAAGAAAAGTAAAATGAAGATAATGACATAAGAGTAAAAGAATTGATAGAATTGTGATTTAATTATGTACCAAAAAGGAACATATGTCTACCTACCCTCTTTTGAGTGTATAAGTACGCTTAGTATTCTATTAGTTTTATGCAACTATCTGTCATCTAGAAGCTCCTAAGAGAAATAAATCATTAGATTATATTTTCTTAAAAGTTGCATTGCTGCCTAAACTACGTTACAATGGCCAACCAATCAATGTGAGTGCACTCATGTTATGAGATCACTACTCTCCCGAGTCTTAGTTTCAATTATAATAGATTTTAATATAATATATTGCCACTTAAGTTATGTCAATGAAGTGAAGAAGACATCATCACATTAAATTAAAAATAATTCTATTAAGAAACAAATTTTCCTACTCATGCCACAACTTCATTAAAAAGAATAGAGTAAAGAAAATTGCTCACAAAGCATGGAATAAACAAAATAAAAAATTTAATTAAATCAAAGCAAATTGATTTTGACTTTATATATGCTTAAAAATATAAGTATTTAATACTGCTGCTAAAAGGTTTAATTCCTCAGCAACTATACCAAAACCTAAATAACAGTTATACATTTGATAAATATGGACGAAATAAATATTCAATAATTGTAAAGTCATGCTTATCAATGCAAGTATACGTATCGCTCAAGTAATATAAGACTCTAATAGAATCCTAGATATCAATACCACAGGGAGTAAGATTAGAACTACAAACTAAGATTTTAGAAAAGCAATATTTTAATCACAATAACGAAGTTCAATTTGCTTATCTATCACTAATAGGCAATTGAAATAAATATATAATTTTAATAACTATTAAATAACTAATTATACAAATGAAGGTTCAAATGTGATATTCAATATATAAGAAAGCATCATTCTCCTTGTCAAGAAATTATAGTGAATGATTAAAGTGAATTAGTTCAAAATATATTGTGTCAAATAAAAACATACCTAATTTTTCCCCATTTGGTCCAGGTATAAAGAACATTGACTAATCCTACGCTTGTTTACTGAATCTGCGGCTAGGCTGGGAGGATACTGGCTCTCACTTCGGAGCTCCCACGTTCCCCTTGCCTGAGGGCTAACATCTACACTTCAACACCACCTCTCACTTCGGAGCTCCCACGTTCCCCTCGCTTGAGGGCTAACATCTACACTTCAACACCCACCTCTCACTTCAGAGCTCCCACGTTCCCCTCACAGGAAGGCTAACATCTACACTTCAACACTCAAATGATAGGACCGAATTATGAATTTTAGTCTGTCACTCTAAAATCTCTAATTCTATGCTCGATAATTTTATTTCCCTATTCATTTGCACCCAACTTCCAAGGGCTTTGACCTCCCTGAATCTTGGATGTAATCTTCACTTTTGTTGTAAAACTCAACATACTTTAACAAATAAATTGACAAAATTGAAAGTAAATTAAGATCGAAGTGAAAAGATCATCACAATTTCTTAAACATTTTCTTGGCTCACCAATTCAAATCACCATTTCACAATATCTCAAGACAAGGAGAAAAACAGAGAAAACAACTCAGATCTCATGGGAAAAACACAACAAAACTCAGAATTCATATATAAAATCAAAATCATACAAACTAAAATAATAAATAAACTTATCTCTAATTTCTCCCCAGGAAAACTCCTCGAAGTTCCTCTGAATCTCTTCCTTTCTTTACTGCACACATAATTCCTCTTTGATGCGACAAGGAGGAAGAAATCTCACACTTTCCTTCCACTCTTACAACCTCTCGAAGAATTCCTCACAATTTAGACACTCTAATAAACTCTCTACACACTAATGGAACATTTCTAACCTCCAGGACCTCTCTAATTTTCGGCCAAAATCTTCTTTTAAAGTTGTGGATGAGCTTTCCCAAGAGTTGCCTAAGCATCACTTCCAAATTTGTCCTCATCTAAAGCCTAGTTCGTCATAACCGCCGAGCTCGCCATCGGTGGCCTCAAGGACATCGTTGGCGGTCTCAAGGGCACCATTGGCGGCCTCAAGGGCGCCGTCGGCGGAACTTATTAAATTCTAGAGTCTTGGGAAAATCTTATCGTCGGCGGGGTCGATAGCGCCGTCGGTGCCTTAGTTTTATTCTTCACATTTTGGTCCTTTTTGCTCCAGATTTGCTCCTTTTCACATCTTTTTGCTCCAATGACCCTATTCATCATTCCTGCAACAAAATATCAAAAATACTTTTCTTTAAAGTGCAATATCATCAAAAATAGCATAAAATAGGTATGAAAATCTCAACGTATTTTCCTTTGATAAAAAATCCCCAAACTTAACTATTACTTGTTCTCAAGTAATTTTCATACTATATAAAAGTTATGATTTAGGGTAGTAAAGATTTAATTCATAAATATTATAAGTTTAATTTAAATAACTATCATAATGAGATTTTAAAAAAAAAATCAAGTAATTGAATTAACTCTATAGCAACAAGATTATCTAGTCATCAAGTTTAAGAGTTCTAGTCTTCTATTTATTTCAAGAATGACTATAATTGCAATATTAAGTAACTTAGACTATTCAAATGATAGGAACTTCATGAGAACACTAATAGTAAAAGATCTATTCAATAAATATAAGTTCAGGAATGTATTTAAGTTTTCCCTATAGGTAGGTCCAGTGAAGCCAAGTTTTTATTAGGCATATCCTCAAGCTTCTCCTCACTTTCATATTTTTTTCTTTCTTTTCTCTTTTTCAGACATATCCTCAAGCTTCTCCATACTTCCATAATTTTTTTCTTTCTTTTCTCTTTTTCATTTGGTTTCATATATTTTTTTTCTTTCTTTTCTCTTTTTCATTTGGATTGCTTTCAATCCTATATATTTTTCTATTTTTTTTCTTTCTTTTCTCTTTTTCATTTGGATTGCTTTCAATCCTATATATTTTTTTTTTCTTTCTTTTCTTTTCTCTTTTTCATTTGGATTGCTTTCAATCCTATATATTTTTTCTTTTTTTCAGGGATTGTTTTCAATCCTTTTTTTTTTCCTTTTTCAAGTGAGGATTACTATATCTATTTCAGGGAGTGTTTTCAAATCCTTTCTTTTTCCTTTTTTTCAAGTGAGGATTAGATATCTGGATAGCCTCAGATATTATTTTCAATCCTTTCTTTTTCCTTTTTCAAGTGAGGATTACTATATCTGGATAGCCTTAATTGTTGTCAATCCTTTCTTTTTCCTTTTTCAAGTGAGGATTACTATATCTGGATAGCCTTTCAGGGTTTGTTGTCAATCCTTTCTTTTTCCTTTTTCAAGTGAGGATTACTATATCTGGATAGCCTTTAGATTCTCGCCTTTCTTACCCTAAATTTGAAACTCAAAGTATTCCTTTACCTGATAAATATTTCATAGCTTTTACATCATTGAGCCCCAATCTTTTCTTCTCAAATGAATTTTCAGATTCTTAATACTTCAAAATATAGTTTCCTTTACTTTAAATAGTTAACTATAATCTTATTCTTTTTTACTAAATATCTTAAGTTACAAAATTAATTTTCATTACAAAAATATTTCTTTAAATCTACTATAATATTTAAATAGCTACAAAAATATAGTTACCTGAATTAAATTCACTACATAAAATCATACGAATAATTTTTGAAAATATTGAAATAGAGGACATCTAATATTTAATCTTTTTCTTCCCTCCCCAAACTTAAATTTTTTAATATAAAATAATACAGGTGGAAAGAAAAACTCTAAATATAAATCATACCTCAGTATTGTAGGCATTTTCATCATTCTGAAATTTTTGCAGGCCTTAAAATTTTTACTTCACCTGGTCTGTAGTATTAGGAGCTTTCTACACATATAAATCATTAGAGGATTTCTACTTCTCCAGGTATGTAATATTAGGAGCTTTCTACACATATAACTCATTAGAGGAATTTCTGGATAATGAAATTTTGAAATAAGTATAAAACTAAAACATTAAACAAGCACAATATTTCCTAACACTACAATACTAAATAAAACAATTACAATTAAAATGCAAAATAAAAATCACATTACATTCCAAAATACTACTCAACATCTATCACAAAACAATTTAAAATGTGAAATAAAAATCACATTACATTACAAGATACTACTCAACATCTATTGTACTACACATACAAATNTAAATTTAACTACCATACTAACTTTATAACAAAAATTAAAATTGTCCAAGTACAATATAATAATAAAAATAAAAGTCCAAATATACATAAACATCTATTTCTATTACAAAAGATCACAGAAATAAAAGTACAAGTACATCAATTCTATCAAATATCAAAATCCCAAAGTATGTCTTCATCTCCTTTATCAGTAGGTGGATCGGGCTGATACTGAGTATATTGGGGGCACTCAAGAAAAGTAACATCAGGCTCACCTCTGTAGTGTCGGGCCTAAGCTTCGTGGTAAGCTACCTCAAAATTTGAATGCGTCTGAAGGTACTCACTATCATAATCATGTCGACGTTCTAACCCTCCAATTTTTTCTTTTATTAATTCTATGCTCTTCCACTGCAAGGTCAACTCTTTCATCAAATCAGTGAGGGTAGGGGAACTAGAAGGTGGCAGATCATAACTTGTAGATGGGACATCTCTACTAGTAGAAGGTTCTTTACTTCTACTTCAAGTTCTCCATTTTTCATGGGTTTCATAAGTTTTCAAATTGGCCTTACTAATGGGTTTCATAGGGTAAAACCATTCTTCATCTTCAGTTTTCACTCCAGAAAGTTTGTAAATTGCATAAATATGGCAAGGATGTCCTTGACCTCCACTTGTCTCACTCCTTGTCGTAGTCAATAAATTCTTAAAAATAGTTCTCCCCACATTTATAGTTTTAATATTCTAAATACAGAAATTCAGAATAGCTCTATCTCTAGTTACCTCACTATGATGATAAGTCGGTAACAGAGTGGAAGAAATAAAATAGTGACATGACTTATAGGTGGCATTAAATATGGAAGCAGAAAAATTTACACGTTCTCACTGCTTTATCTTCCATGTTCCTTTCCCATCAGTGAGAAAGTTGATCACATCATTCAAGGGGCCTTCCATAGTACTAAAAGATTCATATTGGCAGCTATAAGAGTCTGGGACTTTGTAAAAGGTGTTGATGTGGGCGGCAATAAATTCAACAGGAAATCCCCGCATTTGAACGATTCCATTTTCAGAATAGAATACGTTGGCGTAGAACTCCTTCACAACATTTGCATCAGCTTTATTGGTGGTGTAACAAAAGTTTTCACACCTCTGCTCGGTAATAACTCGTTCAATTTCTCCGCCCGGACTCTCAAAAACTCGATCTTATATACACTTCTTCCCTTTAAATATTGAAGAAAATCTTGATTGAGCTTTTGCATTGACGAAGAGAGAGTCTTCAAACTCAATTCATCTCTTTTGACATGGAGCCATTTTAATTTAATTAAATTATAGAAAATTTCTAAAATTTACTTCAAATATGCAAATAATGGCTTCCAAAAGTAATTCTAAGAGTTCAACACTTAGATCCATGAATTTCTTCCCAAACTTTCTTCACATTCTCAAATTTTTCTGATCTCCTCAATGTGGAAGAAATTCATGATGAAAACCAAATACTTTTAACTTGGAGTGAAGTTCTTACCTAGAGATGATCAAATACGGTGTCAAAAAGCCTTTAAATTATCTCCCAATCTAAGATTTTTCAAGCCCTAGGTCAAAAATTACGTTTTTAGGAGGAAGAAGATGATGAATAGTGGCAGTTGACTGGTCAAAATCGCGATTAAAGGTGTTTTTTTGCAAGCTCACCAATAGCAATGTTTGGTGACATCTGCACCGCTGCCTTTAAGAACAAGCTCTGAGCCAACTGGTAGAGAAATCTCCACAGAGCCTCTGAACTCTCCAGAGTTGACAAGATCAATTTCTTTCCTAAATAATATATTTCTCTTGCTCAGAAATGAGGCCATGCAAAAGGGTCTTACAAAATCATGATGATCGATGTGAGGAGGTATGTAGTCATCTTCATCATAGATGTTGATAATACAACTATTTGGAATGCAGGTAGCAGACAAAATACTCCATTTGACCATTCTTTTGATCATCTACTTTATCATTGGTGGTAGTGGATCTACTTCGTCGTGTCTAAGGATCCTAGGCAAATTCCCCTGTCTGTCATTTGTGAAGTTATAGTAGCAGCCACACTGAATAGTAATCTTCCATTTTCCTCTCATCCATTTCCTTGGCTTGAAATAGGTCCTTTCCATAAGTAAACTTGCTCGACTTCTGTCCCTTAGGTCAAAAATGTAGTAACGTATACTTTGTTCATTAGTCTCTGAGAAGCTTTGGTATAGAGTTCTAATCCCTTCAGTATGTTAATGAATTTTCTTTAAACTTCTTCGTAAAATTCAAATTTTCTTTTATTTACTTTGCTTATTTTGTAGTACTCCATCGTACTAGGTAGCTGTCGCGGGCGTTCCTCCCTCGAGCATTGGTAAGAACCTAAACTGGCGCTGGTTGATTTAGAACTCGAGACTCAGCGTCTAGCGGGACGTACGATCCTGGGCTCCATGGTACATACTGATCTGTCTCTAGTGGGACGTATGGGTCATCCATCATAAAATCTGAAGTTTGAGACCCATCGGTGTTGAAGGTATACTCTTCTAATGTACTAAAATGTTGTAAATGTAGCACATTGCAATATGGGCATTCTACAAATGCCCTTATCGCTGATGTCCGTGTTGGTATTTCAGCGTTGCATGTCGGGCAACCCTTGCATAAAACATCTGAAACTGAAAGTGTATCTGACTCTATCACGAACCCTGGCTCTTCATCCGTGGTGGGTAGGCTAGCAGAAGTTTCTATCAGGTTTGGATCATAAATATGCCCCTCAGGAATAGGGGTGAGCAAATTGTTCATCTCTCTCTGACGTTTACATTCCTGTCGTAGAAAAGCCCTCTACTTCTTGCGGCTGACATTCCTGCGTTGCTTCCTAAGAAGCAGAGTACTCGACATTCATTCGTTATTGGTGGCTACTAGGCCTTTAGCTAGTGTAGCTACCATGGAGAACAGGCGGCTGGGCCCTTCCATCGGATCTTGCTCTATTATCACGTTCTTGCCTTTGTATGATACATTATCTTTTGCAGTCACCCTCAGCAGTGAAGACAATCCCTCTTTCTCTTTGTAGTTGACTACATCCATGAGAGGGCCTTCGTAATCCATGTCAACTTGATTAAAATCCATGTTGAAGTCCATGGTACCACCCTGCGGCGCCATCTCCTCATTTAGTGAGAGGCTCCAACCATCCTTGAAAGCAATGATCAGCCTCTGTACCGACATTTTTCTGAGGACGATAGGAAAAATGTTAGTGGGTCGAAACTTGGCATAAATAAGAACAAAACAAAGTATTTATTGAAGTGAATTTTAACTTATTTTAGTGAAATGAATTACTTATTTATGTATGAATTTTATTTAAAATTTTGTGGAACGTTATACTCAAAAGTGGAAAGGAGAGAATTTGAAAAGAAAAATTTCTCAAAATTTTTATTATATTGAGGTTAATTACAAAATTTAAACCCAGACATAGACATTTGTCCACATAAATAACCCCAAAACAATCATGGTTTCAAAGTTTCAAAGCAAGAAAAGATAAGCGACAGCAGACTACGTAATAGTTTTTTGGTATCGTCCATTTATCGGTAACATGGGTCTTTTGCCCTGAAAGTCCACTAACTGGTAGGCTCATCCTGTGTAGACCTTTTCAAAGATAAATGGTCCTTCCCAAGTTGGCTCAAATTTTTCACCTATTTTGTGGCGTGCAAGAATAGGTCTTTTAAGCACAAGTACGAGGTCACCAACTTTGAATGTCCTTGGGCAGACCAATTTGTCATGGGCTTGTACCATCTTCACCTAGCAAAGCTCCAAATGTTGTTGTGCTTCTAGTCATTTTTCCTCAAGACTCTCCAGTTCTTCAAGTCTGAGTTTTGCACTTTCTCCTGTTGTGAGCTGATTGGCAACAACAACTCTAAGAGACGGTGCCTAGATTTCTAGCGGTAGCACAGCCTCAGACCCATACACGAGCACATAGGGTGTACATTGAGTGAGAGTTTTGAAAGTCGTCTGGTAGGTCCACAAGGCTTCTAATAGTTGTTGTGTCAATCCCTTTTATTTTTTTCAAGTGTTTTCTTCAAAATATGTACCAGTTTTTTGTTGAAGGCTTCTGACAGACCATTTGCTATGGAATAGTAAATCGTAAGGTATCTCCAATCTATTCTATGTCTTTTGATAAAATTGTTGATCTTTGTGCTTCTGAAAGCTGTCCCATTTTCCAAAATTATTCTTCGCGGGACTTTGAAACGATAGATAATTTGGCTTTTAAAAAATCGAAGGACGTGTTGTGTCGTAACCTCTCGTAATGGTACTGCCTCTGCCCATTTGGAGAAGTAATCTGTAGCGGCAAGTATAAACATGTGTCCTTTAAAAGATGGAGGGTCTATCGGACCTATTATGTCTGTACCCCAACACTCGAACAACCACGAGGCAATAGTTGGGTGTAGCACATTTGGAGGCTATTGTAAGACCACTCCATGCACTTAGCATTTGTGACATTTTCTGGCTGTATCCATGCAGTCAAACATCATTACTGGTCAATAATACCTGAGTGATCTTCATTTTTTTTTTGGCCCTAAATGATGAACGCCACACAATCCGGAATGTACTTCTTTGAAAATATTTTGTGCTTCATCTTTGCTCGAACACCATAGCTGCATTTAATCAACGATCTTCTGTAGAGAATGTTTCTCACCAGGGCGTAAGACTTGACTCTTCTTGTGATATGATGTGCTTTAGACTTGTATTCTGGCAGCTTTCCAGTATGCAAATATTCTATTAATGGTATGCGTCAATCTTCGTTGATGTCTGCAATTGTATATATTCTTTCTTCTTTTTCAAACTTGTGTAGACTTTCGAGATCAATCTAGGACAAGACTTGTTTTCCTTGTATTGTGATTTCAATGGAATCCTCCAGGGGACATGTCATTTCTTTAGCAAGTTTTGCTAGAGCATCGGCATGGGCATTATCTCTCCTAGGAATCCGGTAGAAAGTCACATCGGGGATCTGCTCCAAAAGTTTCATCATGTACTGATAGTATTCTGTTAATGTTCATTTAAAAATTTTGTATTGTTCAGCGACTTGCTGGATGACGAGTAGGGAGTCGCCATAGAAGACAATATTTGTTATATCTATTGAGATTGTCATCTCTAATCTGGTGATTAAAACATCATATTCTGCTTCATTGTTGGTGCACTGCTCTGTCAGGTGGTATGAGAATCTCAACATACCCTTATCTGGCATGATAAAGATCAAACAGATCCCTGCTTTTCCTGGTATAACTGTGTTAGATCCGTTGTCTTTTTTAGCAGATGAAGCATCGTCGAAGTACATCTCCCAACGTTGCACACTAGAGAATTCCATTTAAAATATTTGCTCATCTGGTAACTCATCATTGAGAGAGGACCCAGGTGGCAGTGGGTGTGCAGCAAGAAAGTCTGCTAGTATTTGTCCCTTGATAGCACAGAGGGGAACAAAAGTTATATCAAATTGCAATAAGATCATTGACCATCTTGCTAGATGTCTGGAGAGTGTTGGTCGGGTCATCAGATATTGCAATGGATTAACTTTCGAGATTAGGGTAATCTTATGAGAAAAGCATGTAGTGTTTAAGCTTTTGAGCGGCAAAAATTAACATCAGACAATGCTTCTCAAATGGTGGATACCTTATCTCCGTCGGTATTAAGCGATGACTCAAGTAGTAGAGTGCATTTTCTTTACCCTCATCATTGACTTGGGCTAAGAGGGCTCTAATTGAGTCATCTAAGGTCGTGGCATAAAGTATCAACGGTTTCCCCGGGATAGGGGCTGCCAAGACACGAGGTGTCATTAAATATTGTTTAACGTCCTCGAAAGCACGCTGGCATTTCTCTTCCTAAATAAATTTAGTGTCCTTTTTAATCAATGTCGAGAAAGGCTGACACCTACCTGAGAGATTAGAAATAAAATGTCTCAGATATGCCAACTTCCTTTGGAAGGAATGTAGTTGTTTCAAGGTTTTAGGAGGAGGCATTTCCATGGTAGCTTTAGTTTTATCCGGGTCGATCTCGATTCCCCGATGATGGACAATGAATCCCAAAAATTTCTAGAAGTAACGCCAAAGGTGCACTTTAAGGGATTCATTTTAAAGTCATATCGTCATAAGCATTCAAACATGATCCTCAAATCATACAAATGGTCTATTTTTCATTTACTTTTGATGAACAAATCATCCACGTAGCATTCTACTTGGTTGTGAATGAGGTCATCAAAAATTTTCATCATTGCGCACTGATATGTTGCTCTGGCATTCTTTAAGTCGAACGACATCACTGTGTAGCAGAAAATTCCAATCGGTGTTCTAAATGTTGTAAGTGCTGCATCCTCGGGAGCCATCTTGATTTGGTTGTATCCCGACGATCCATCCATGAAGGAGAAAATTTCATGTGTTGAAGCGATATCCACCATCATCTCTGGTATGGGTAGTGGAAATTTGTCTTTTGGACATGCCTTGTTCAAATCTCTGAAGTCGACACTAACACGGATATGTCTGTTTTTCTTCTTAACAGGTACAATGTTAGCCAACCATGTGGGGTACTGTTCTTCTTTTACAAATTTGGCATCTATTAATGTCTTCACCTCGGCGATGACTTATTGTTCTATTTCGATGTGCATTCTCCTGGGAGCTTGTTTTACTGGGGTTATATTCTTGACCACCCTGAGTTTATGAACTGCAACCTCTTCTGACAGTCCTAGCATTTCATTATAGCTCCATGCAAAGCAATCTTTGAATTCTGTTAATAGTTTGATCAATTCTGTAGATTCTTCGTCATTGAGTAGAGAACTTATAAATGTAGGTCGGGGTTGTTCTTCAGTACCGAGATTAATTTCTTTCAATTCATCAACGACAGATTTAATTTCCCCCTCAACTTCTGGGGGAGCATCTTCTATTAGTTGATTAGTAGAGTCATCCTCTATATCGAGGAAATCCTCTTCTGACTCACCTGTAACAACCATGCAAAATTCAAAATCATCGACTTGTCTGACTATACCAAATCTGAGACCCTCTTTTCAGTTTGGAGTTCAAATTTTATCATTCAATAATTTTTCAAAAAGTTGAAATTTATCTTTCGGCATTTGTTTTGGTAAGTGTCCCTGTTGAATTAACTTTTGAACACAAGGCGAGATGTAACCAAAAGGCAATTCCATTAATTCATTTGGATCACCATCCAAATTTACATGTTTTTCAAGCTTAGTAGAGGTAGATGCACGATAAAATTTGTTTGGCTTTATACCAACACTACAAACTTCCTTGACCTCTAAACCCTTGACTGTTCGAGGGAGAATCGGAGTGAGGGTCATAGTATTCACATAGTAGTTTATCTGATCATACATTGTTTCATATTCATTTTTCTCTATGTCTTATAGGGATATCTCGTACTGAGGTTTCTTCTGTCTTGTCATCATTATCTCGTCTTTCAGAACTATCTTCATCACCAACGTTGATGGTTGGCCTAGTCCGTTGAACGATTAAATTGATCCTTCCTCGTTCACGTCCCCGGCCTTGACCTCGGGTGCGCGAACTAAAAGAACCTTCACCAACTCTTTGTAAGGGAGTGGTGGAAGATCACTGAAGCGGAATTGAATGGCCTCCTCTTTATAACTTTTTCTGAATCTTCATCTTTGTTTGTGATAACTTTACAAGAGAAGACAGTCATCTTTGGAGGCGCGTAGTAGGCAGCATCTTCGTGGATACCAACTTCATGCACTGAAAATGGTTGTAGATCTCCTTTCATTCAATTTCCTTGACCATCTTTGCGATATTTGATGCACTGATGTAGAGATGATGGAATCATATTGTGTTCATGAATCCATGGTCAACCCAGTAGAGCGCTAAAAGAGGTCTCAGCGTCGATGATATGAAATTTAGCGGTTGTCATGAGTTCTCCAACCTTCATGAGTAGTGTAATTGATCCAAGGGCTCTTTCTCCCTTTTGGTTGAATCCTCTTAACATCATTTTATGGGACGTAAGCTCTTAAGCTTCAATATCCAAATAGGCCAATGTTCGTATGCTCATCAAGTTAAGAGATGCTCTAGGATCTACTAAAACTCTGGACAACAAAAATCTGCTGATGTTGACGGAGATGTAGAGGGGACGGTTGTGGTCGGTGGTACCGAGCAGCAAGTCTTCATCTGTGAAGGTTACTCTAGGTTGTTCTTTCAATGAACAAACTTCATCTGAGGATGTGTTGGTCAACTGAGCTAAGCAAATTTCTGGGTCAAGCAAGGCTGTAACCAGAGACTCTCTCATCGGGCCGACAACTTCCTAAGATAAGCTAGCACATTGTAGTCTACTTTATATGATCCTTTGATTTTATCTTGATTATGTGGTTCTTCCACTGGTGGAGGTGGAGGTATCTCTTAAGATGAGCTAGCACGTTGTAGTCTACTTTGTAGGATCCTCCAATTTTATCTTGATTATGTGGTTCTTCCACTGGCGGAGGTGGGGGTATCTCTTCTGAATCATTATCTGCTTTCCTTTATCTGTTGGAGCTATTCTTGGTGGTAACACTTTTCCGCTCCTTAAGTTATTTTCCGTGATTTCTTCTTCTTGAGATATCATTGTTAAATCTTTCAGTGTCTCTTCCTCTTTGATTGAAAGATCTATGTTGATGATAAGCGGTGCACCGTGATGCTCGAGAATTGGCCCCTTGTTATCGATGTCGTCGTAAATGAATTCATCAGACTCAAGTATGATTTGAGGATCATTTTGGGGATGAAGATCAAAGTTAGATTGGTCATAATCAGTTAAAATGTAGCCAAAATCACAATCATTATATTCATAAGACCCTGGAGAGACAAAACGATAATCATACAAAGTCAAGGGTTTGAAGATTTTCTTCCCCAAATCCGAGACAACCAATCTAGTAGAGGCAGACCCTATTCTACCCACTATGCTATCAATCTTTGTAGTGGCGCTTTTCTTCTTCTTCTTCTTCTTTCTCCTCGATGATGACAGATCTCTTGACGAAACCTTCATCTCGGGCTTGGTATGATGCGGACTCTGAATGGAGGCTTGTTTTGATGCAAACTGGATCTTGTTCAATATTTTCTTGGATGATCTACTCCATACCTCATTCCCTCCTTCATCTCTGGTATATGCAAAATATTTTTTTGATGGACCCTGTATTTGATTGAGGACCTTCTTGAGTTCATCCCAAGTTGTACTCCATCCATTTGTTCCATTATACGAATCGATTGGGGAGATTGGCTTGGCCGAAATCATATTTATGGAACCTTTTTCAGGTCTTCTAAATATTCTTTCAGGATTGTTATGTTCTCTTCTTTAAGGTTCTTCTCAAGCTAGTCATTAAAGACGAATCATTTTTTTATAGTGTGCCCAAGCAACCGGTGTTATGGGCAATAATTTGGTTCGTTATTCTTATCCACCTCTTTGGGATTCTTTGGATCTGGTAGTCTGAACTCCGACTTCTTTATCAGACTTCTGAATATTTTAGGTATAGCTTGATCTTTAAAAGAATACACCGTTTTACGTCGCTCTGATAGGGACATTTTCTTATCCACTGTTCGAGGTGATCCTTCTTGAGGCGGTCACTGGTTGGATTGACTACTCTATTTCTGAGCATACTGTAATGAAGATTGGCAATGTTCTTCTGCATATATCTTTATCGGCTGCTTTCCTTTATCAATGGTCACTACTATTGATTTCTTTTCGAACACTCTAGTTACCTCAGCTTTTTCGTGTGGCTCCATGTGTTTAATTTCCTCTTGAAGACTGTTGGCTTTACTCAGTAGCTTCTCGAAGGATTTGATGGTGAGTCCCTTGAGCATGAAAGCTACTATCCCATGAATGCTCTTGAGTAGAATTTCAATCACATGATGTTCCTGGTAACTCAGGTTCACATTTCATGCTAAGATTTCTCCACCTCAAAATATAGTCCACCAAAGTTTCGTTAGGCTTTTCCTTTTCCAGCATGAGCTCTCCAATAGACACACGGTGTTTTGCCCCAGCAAATGTTTTCACAAATAATTGTTCCAACTTAGAAAATGTTTTAACTGACCCGTTGAGCAAGTCAGCGTACCAGTCGAAAGCAATTCCTTATAAACTGCTGACAAACTACTGGAAGAGTAGAGCTTCCCTATTTCTCGTGTTACCACAGCTGGCTCGAAAATGTGCTATATGTTGTCTGGGATTCCTAGTCCCATCAAATATCTTGAAGTTTGGGGCTACAATACCCTTGGGGAAAGGCACGACATCCAATTCCTCCAGTTAAGGTCTACCCTTTAGAACTAATGCACCACCCTTATATTGGGTTAAGGCATCCCGCACTTGTTCGACCATTTGCTTGAATTCTTTTCTAGCATGACACTTGATGGAGAATCCTTTCTATGTTGCTCATCTCTGTTTGTTGAAGTAATCTGTCTCCTTTCATCCGTGATGTGTATGATTTATGGCTGACTAATCACTCGAGAAGCCAATTGTGGCGCTTGTAATTGCCCCCAAATAGTGGTCATAGCGGTCATGGTTGTGGTCATTTTTTATATCCTTTTCTCTAGTAGACTAACTTGCTCGTCCCTTAGGAAGACAACGCTACACTGTTCATCTATGGCATTCTCTTCAGTGTGAGGTTGAGCCTCGCACATAGATGTGGTGGCTCTTGTTTTGATTACATGGACATCCATGAAATCTTCCTCCAAGTAATCATTGTAATCAAAATTTTCTTTGTCGCTATCGATGGAAACTCCCTGTTCTCGAGCTAACTCGGAAATCTTAATCTTGAGTTTCTCAACTTTCTCTTCAATTATTGATTCCTTGATTTCTTTAAGCTCTGGAAGACCCTAATGGACATCCTCTATTTGTTCCTCTATCTCGTTGGCTATTGTTGCGACATTGTCAGATATTTCAGATCTTGGTTTCATTTCCTATCTTTATCCCGTGGGCTTACCAGACAGTATCGGTGCAGTGACTTGACCAAAAGAAAATATGTTGAGATTTTCATACCTATTTTACACTATTTTTTATGATATTACACTTTAAAGAATGATATTTTTGATATTTTTTTGCAGGTATGATGAATTATGGTCATTGGAGCAAAAAGACGCAAAAAGGAGCGAATTTGGAGCGAAAAGGACCAAAATATGAAGAATAGAACTAGGGCGCCGACGGCGAGGCCAACGGCGCCAACGACGATGATTTCCAGAGACTCCAGCCAATTATTTTAGAAGGCCCTCCGATAGCGTCCTCAAGGCTGCCGACGGCGAGATCAGCGGTTAATTGAAAAGGTGCATTGAATGTGGACGATTTTTGGAGGGATGCTTAGGCAACTCTTGGGAAAACTCTTCTACAACTTTAAAAGAAGATTTTGGCCGAACAATGTGGGGAGTTTGAGGAGTTTGAAAGTTTAAACAACATCTAAGAGCCCCAGTAGTGTGTAGAGAGTTTACTTTAGGGTTAGATTGTGAGGAATTCTTCAAGAGATTGTAAGAGTGGAGGGAAAGTGAGAGATTTCTTCCTCCTGGTTGTTTTGAAGAAGAATTTTGTGTTTTGTAAAGGAAGGAAGAGATTCAGAGGAGCTTCGAGGAGTTTGCTTGGAAAGGAATTAAAGATAAGTGTTATTTACTTGTTATAGTTTGTATGGCTTTGCTATTATATATAAATTCTGAGTTTTGTTGTGTCTTTCCCATGAGTTCTGAGTAGTTTTCTCCATCTTTCTCCTTGCCTTGAGATTTGTGAAATGGTGATTTGAAGTGGTTGAGCCTTGAAAATGTTAAAGAAGTTGTGATGATCTTTTCACTTTGATCTTAATTACTTTCAATCTAGCCAATTATTTTGTTAAAATATGTTAAGTTTTACAACTAAAGTGAAAATTACATCCAAAATTCAGAGAGGTCAAAGCCCTTGTAAGTTGGGTGCAAGTAAATAGGGAAATAAAATTATCGGGCGTAGAATTGGAGATTTTAGAGTGACAGACTAAAATCTCCAATTTGGTCCTATCGTTTGGGTACTGAAGTGTAGATGTTAGCCCTCAGGGGAGGGGAACGCAATTTGGTCCTATCATTTGGGTGCTGAAGTGTAAATGTTAGCCCTCATGTGAGGGGAACGTGGGGAGTCATATCGTTTGGGTGCTGAAGTGTAGATGTTAGCCCTCAGGCGAGGGGAACGTGGGAGCTCAATTCAATCCTATCGTTTGGGTGTTGAAGTGTAGATGTTAGCCCTCAGGCGAGGGGAACGTGGGAGCTCGAAAGTAAGAGCCGGTATTCTCCCAGCCTAGCCGCAGATTCAGTAAACAAGCGTAGGATTAGTCAATGTTCTTTATGTTTGGGTGTTGATGTGTAGATGTTAGCCCTCAGGTGAGGGGAACGTGGGAGCTCCAAAGTGTCCGGTATCCTCCCAGCCTAGCTGTAGATTCAGTAACCAAGCATAGGATTAGTCAATGTTCTTTATTCGGTATCCTCCCAGCCTAGCCGCAGAATCAGCCAAACATAGGATTAGTCAATGTTTTTTATGGTATCCTCCCAGCCTAGCCGCAGATTCAGTAACTAAGCATAGGATTACTCAATGTTCTTTATGCCTGGACCAAAGGGTAATGAATAGAATGCTCCTATTTGGCACAATCCAATTTGAACTGATTCATTTTATCCATTCACTTTAATTTCTTGACAAGGAGAAGGATGTTTTCTTATATATAGAATTTAACATAAAAAACTATATTAGTAGAATTAGTTATTTAAAAGTTACTAAAATTTCATATTTATTTCGATTGTCTATTAGTGATAGATAAGTAATCTGGATTATATTGCTGTGATTAAGTATTGATTTTCTAAAATCTTAGTTCGTAGCCTCTAATATTACTCCCTGTGGGCGATAAATAGGAGTGCATTAGAGCTCTATATTACTTGAGCGATACGTATACTTGTGTTGATAAGTGTGACTTTATCATTATTGAATATTTTATATATACATCTTTATCAAATCTATAACTATTATTAAGTTTTTGGTGTCATTGCTGAGGAATTAAATCTTCTAGCAGCAGTATTAAATACTTGTATTTTTAAGCCTATATAAAGCCGCTATCAAGTTTTGGCGCCGTTGCCGGGGAAATAAATCTTCTAGCAGCAGTATTAAATACTTGTATTTTTAAGCATATATAAAGTCGCTGTCAAGTTTTTAGCGTCGCGCTGGGGAGTAAACAAGAATCATAATTAGAGTAAAAAACAAATTAGGACTATTATAAAATTTTTACTGGAATTGCAACTTATTTTCATATTTAGTTAACTGTTTTTTTTCTGTGTACTGAGTTCAATTGAATGCGTAAATTTGGACCTGAAAATTGTATACCCTATGATTCGAAATTAGAATGCACTGTTAGAAGAATTAGAAGACTAAGAAGAGAACCTAGAAATCTTGACACAATTGAAAACAATGTAAACAATCAAGGAATAGAAAACGAACACCAACCTAGACCCCTACGAGATTATGCAAATCCTACAGCAGATGAAATTCACTCATCTATCCAAAATTCTGATGTAGCTGCTAATTCATTTGAGCTTAAGCCAGCTATTATCCAAATGGTACAAAATAATCAATTCGGAGGTACACCAAATGAAGATCCTAATTTACACCTCACTAGTTTTTTAGAACTTTGTGCTACCTTTAAATATGATAGAGTCTCAAATGATGTTGTTAGACTTATACTTTTTCCTTTTTCACTTAGGGATAAGGCTAAGATGTGGTTAAATTTGTTAACACCAGGATCTATTAGAAATTGGGGAGAACTTTCATAGAAATTTCTATCCAAATATTTTCCTCCATCCAAAATTGCTAAACTTAGAAATGACATAACATCATTTTGTCAGATTGATGGAGAGTCTTCCATCCAAAACTGCTAAACTTAGAAATGACATAACATAGTTCTGTCAGATTGATGGAGAGTCAATATATGAAGCTTGGGAGAGATTTAAAGATATAACATCTTTCTGTCAGATTGATGGAGAGTATCCAAAACTGCTAAACTTAGAAATGACATAACATCATTTTGTCAGATTGATGGAGAGTCGAAAAACTGCTAAACTTAGAAATGACATAACATTGTTCTGTCAGATTGATGGAGAGTCAATATACGAAGCTTGGGAGAGATTTAAAGATCTTCTTAGAAATTGCCCTCATCATTCATTACCAGACTGGTGCTGCTAAACTAAGAAATGACATAACATCGTTCTGTCAGATTGATGGAGAGTCAATATATGAACTGCTAAACTTAGAAATGACATAACATCATTCTGTCAAATTGATGGAGAGTCAATATATGAAGCTTAAATGACATAACATCATTTTGTCAGATTGATGGAGAGTCGATATATGAAGCTTGGGAGAGATTAAAATATCTTCTTAGGAAATGCCCAATTGATGGAGAGTCAATATACGAAGGTTAGGAGAGATTTAAAGATCTTCTTAGGAAGTGCCCTCATCATTCGTTACCAGATTGTTAATAATTTAAATTTTTTTAATGGATTAGTGGGATCACTTAGATTGATTATAGATGCTGCAGCTAGTGGTTCTTTAATGTCAAAACATTTTGATGAGGCTTATTCGTTAATAGAAGAGATGACTACCAACCATTTTTAATGACCCTCTAAAAGGGTAAATTCAAAAAGAGTAGCCAGTATCCATGATTCTGATGCAATATCTATGTTAGCTTCGCAGATCGCTGCAATATCAAAGAAATTAGATCATTATGGAATGAATTATTCTCTAACACCTACTATGATGGAAGATAATTCATCTCGGCAATTTATAGATGTTCAACTTTCGTATGAGACTTTAAATGTTATTAATAGACCTAACAATCCTTATTCAAACTATTATAACCTAGGTTTGAAGAATCATCCAAATTTTAATTGGAATAATAATTCTTCTACTAATCAACAATGGGCGAACAACCCAGTTAACCCATTAGGAAATTCATCCAACCAAGAAAATGTTAATTATAGACCTTCTTATCCTCCAGAATTTAACAGTAACACTCAAATTAAGGAAAAAAAGTTGTCTATGGAAGAGATGATATTAAATATGGGTCAATAATTGTATAATCAAGGAAATCAATTATAAAATTAAGGAACTGCTATTAAGAATATTGAAAATAAATTAGAGCATATCACTACTGTGCTTAGTAACCAAACATTCAGAACTTTTCCTAGTACTGTGGAACCAAATCCTAAATATCAAGGAAAAGAACAAATAAAAGCGATACAATTACGAAGTGGAGAAGAAATGGAAACAAGAGTGCAGAAAGAAACAGAAACTGAAAAAGAGAAATTGGATACAAAAAAAGAAAAGTATCATGAATACCCAGATTTAGAATATCCACTTGCACCAATGAAAATTACTGTGGAGAAACCTCCACCACCGTTTCTTCAAAGACTGAAGCAACATAAACAGAATAAAAAATTTTCAAAATTTTTAGAAATTCTTAAGAAGTTAACGGTGAATAAGCACAATAAAGAGAATAAACAATTTTCAAAATTTTTAGAAATTATTAAGAAGTTAACGGTGAATATTCCCTTCGTAGAAGCTAAAACAGAATAAACAATTTTCTAAGTTTTTAGAAATTCTTAAGAAATTAACGGTAAATATTCCCTTCGTAGAAGCTTTAGAGAAAATGCCTAATTATGTGAAGTTTATGAAAGATATTTTGAACAAGAAAAGGAAGTTCACTGATAATGAGATGTAAAATTTATGAAAGATATTCTGAACAAGAAAAGGAAGTTCACGGATAATGAAACTGTTGCACTTAATAAGGAAATATCTATCATTTTAGGGAGACCATTTTTAGCTACTAGAAAAGCTATGATAGAAGTTCAAAAGGGAGAATTAACTATGAGAGTTAATGATCAAGAAGTGACTTTTAACATTATGAAATATATGAAATACTCTGCTGTTGAAAGAGATAACGAATGTTTTCGCATGGAAATTAGTGAACATCTAATGAAAGAGCATTTTAAAGAACATTTTGAAAAGAGAATAATTTAAAGATAGTCATGAAGTTATTTTGGATGAAATAGAAAATGAAGAGTTAGATTATGTTCATGAAAGATTTGAGATGTTGGATATTACAGAAAATGCTGATAAGAATCTAGTTTCGTCAATTATAAAACCACCTGAACTTGAAAGATTTGAGATGTTGGATATTACAAAAAATGCTGATAAGAATCTAGTTCCATCAATTATAAAACCACCTGAACTTGAGTTGAAAATACACCTAGCCACTTGAAGTATGTATTTTTGGGAGACTCATCTACATTACCTGTTATTATGTCTTCAGAATTAAATGATTTGCAAGATCACTTGAAGTAGAAGCAAAGACTGTTAGATACATTGAAAAGATATAAGAAAACTTTTGGTTGGACCTTAGCTGAAAGCAAAGACTTTTGGATACGTTAAAAAGATATAAGAAAGCTTTTGGTTGGACCTTAGCTGATATTAAGGGAATCAGTCCTTTGTTAGATACATTAAAAAGATATAAAAAAGCTTTTGGTTGGACCTTAGCTGATATTAAGGGAATCAGTCCTTCGATATGTATGTACATAATTATATTAGATGAACAATATAAACCAAGAGTTGATCCACAAAAGAGATTCAGAATTATACTGGATGAACAATATAAACCAAGAATTGATCCACAAAGGAGATTAAACCCAATGATAATGATATTAGATGAACAATATAAACCAAGAGTAGATCCACAAAGGAGATTAAACCCAATGATGAAAGAAAATAAAGCTTTTGGTTGGACCTTAGCTGATATTAAGGGAATCAGTCCTTCAATCTGTATGCACAGGATTATATTAGATGAACAATATAAACCAAGAGTTGATCCACAAAGGAGATTAAATCCGCTGATGCATTTGGTTGGACCTTAGCTGATATTAAAGGAATCAGTCCTTCGATCTGTATGCACAAAATTATCTATACCAAGAGTTGATCCACAAAGGAGATTAAACCCAATGATGAAAGAAGTAGTCAATAATGAAATTTTGAAATGGTTGGATAATGAAATTATATATCTTATTTCAGACAGTGCTTGGGTAAGTCCAATTCATTGTGTTCCTAAGAAAGGAGGACTGACTGTTGAAACAAAAGAAAATAATGAATTAACACCTATCAAACAAGTTACTAGGAGGCGTATTTGCATTGATTATAGAAAATTAAATACTGCCACTAGGAAAGATCACTTCATTTTATCATTTTTAGACCAAATAATAGATAGACTTGTTGAGCACAAATATTTTTATTTTGTAATGGATATACTAGTTACCATCAAATTTCCATTGCTCTTGAGGATCAAGAAAGACAACATTTACTAGTCCTTTTGGAACATTTGCTTATCAAAGAATGCCTTTTAGATTATGTAATGCACCTGCAGCATTCCAGAGATGTATGATGTCTATATTTAGTAAGTTAATTGACGACATATTGGAAGTATTTATGGATGATTTCTCTGTATTTGGAACATCATTTGACGCATGCTTAAATTGTCTTGAAAAAGTTTTGGAGTTATGTGAACGAACTAATTTAGTTCTAAATTGGGAGAAATGTCAATTTATGGTTAAAAGAACTAATTCAGTTCTAAATTGGGAGAAATGTCAATTTATGGTTGCAGAAAAAATTGTGTTAGGACATAAAATTTCAAAAAATGGTATGGAAGGAGGCCCTGCAAAAATTCAAGTTATATTTAAATTAACACCTCTGACTAATGTAAGAGAGGTTAGGAGTTTTCTTGGACATGTTGGTTTTTACAGACGTTTTATTAAGAATGTAAGAGAGGTTAGGAGTTTTCTTGGACATGTTGGATTTTACATGCGTTTTATTAAAGAATATTTTTGAAAATTACCAAACCTCTATGCCAACTTTTAGAAAAGGACAAGAAATTTGAATTTACTGAAAAAAATTTACCAAACCTATATGCCAACTTTTAGAAAAGGACAAGAAATTTGAATTTACTGAAAGCTGTTTAAATGCCAGATTTCTTGGACATGTTGGATTTTACAGGCGTTTTATTAAAGATTTTTCAAAAATTACTAAACCCTTGGACATGTTAGATTTTACAGGCGTTTTATTAAAGATTTTTCAAAAATTACTAAACCTCTACAGGGACATGTTGGTTTTTACAGGCATTTTATTAAAGATTTCTCAAAAGTTACTAAACCTCTATGGCTTTAGAAAAGGACAAGAAATTTGAGTTTACTGAAGACTGTTTAAACACCTTTGAGTTATTATTAGAAAAGGACAAGGTTTGAATTTACTGAAAGCTGTTTAAATGCCTTTGAGTTATTGAAGGAAAAATTAATCACAGCAAATTTACTGAAAATTGTTTAAATGCCTTTGAGTTATTAAAAGAAAAAATAAACATAGCCCCTATTATAGTTTCACCTAATTGGGAGAAACCATTTGAACTGATGTGCGAAGCCAGTGATTATGCTATTGGAATATTTCTTGGACAAATGTATGAAAAGATTTTTAAAGTAATATACTATGCTAGTAAAACTCTTAATGATGCTCAAATTAATTATACTGTTACTAAAAAAGAGTTACTGACCATTGTGTATGCTTTAGAGCAATTTAGATCTTATTTAATTGAGACTAAATGTGTTGTGCACACTGATCACTCTGCTATTAAATATCTGATGCAAAAGAAGGATATCAAACCAAGGTTAATTAGATGGATACTTTTGATGCAAGAATTTGATCTTATGGTGATTGATAGAAAGGGAACTTATAATCAATTTGCTGAACATTTGCCGAGATTAGAAAACCATGAATTATCTAAAATCGACAATGAAATTACAGATAGTTTCCCTGATGAACAACTTTATAATATTAATGAGTGGAAAATACCATGGTATGCTGATATTGTTAATTATATTGTAAGTGATATTTTGCCACCTATGCTGACATTGCAACAACAAAGAAAATTCATTCATGATGCGAAAGCATATTTTTGGGATGAACCTTATTTATATAAACAATGTAAGGATCTTATTATGAGAAGATGTGTGTCTTAAGAAGAAACTGAGCTAATCATTCAGAAATGTCATGATTCTGAAATTGGAGGACATTTTGGGATTGATAAAACTACTTATAAAATTTTATAGGCTGGATTCTATTGGCCTACTATCTTTAGAGATGTTTACAAATACATAAAAACTTGTGATCGATGCCAACAAGTAGGCAATATATCTAGAAGAAATGAAATGCCTCTGAATTTCATGTTAGAAGTTGAGATCTTTGATGTTTTGGGATTAGATTTCACGAGACCATTTATTCCTTCATTTGAGAACTTATAGATATTAATTGCAGTAGACTACGTTTCAAAGTGGATTGAAACACAAGATTTACCTTGTTGTGACGCTAAAAGTGTTTCAAGATTATTACTGACGGAGGATCTCATTTTATGAATAAATATAATCAGAGATTGACAGAAAAATTTAATATTATTCATAGAATCTCTACTGCTGATCACCCTTAAACTAGTGGATTAGCTGGAGTTTCTAATAGAGAGATTAAACAAAAACTTGAAAAAATTTTAAACCCTAGTAGAATAGATTAGTCCACTAGACTAGATACCACATTATGGGCTTACAAAACTGCTTATAAAACTCATATTGGAATGACTCCTTATAGACTGATTTTTTGAAAGATTTGTCACTTACTAATAGAATTAGAGCATAAAACATATTGGGCGCTTAACGAATTCAATTATAATTTGAAAGATGCTGGTGAGAAGAAATTGTTACAATTGAATGAATTGAAAGAATTAAGAAATGAGTCTTATGATAACGAGAGAATTGATAAGGAGAAACTAAAGTTGTGGCATGATTGGAAGATTAACCAGAAGAACTTTGAACCAGGACAAGAAGTTTTGCTTTACAAACAAGGTTGAAATTATTCCCTGGAAAATTGAAGTCTCGTTGGATAGGACCATTTACTGTGACTCAAGTTTATACTAACGGAGCTGTTTAAATTGAAGATAAAAAAATGGGAATATATTTAAAGTAAATGGACACAGATTAAAACTGTATTTTGAGGGTAAAAGACCAAATTTTAAAGGAGGTTTTATAATCAGTCAACTGAAATAATATCTGAATAGGTTGGGCTGACGACGTTAAACCAAGCACTTTATGGGAGGAAACCCTAGTCAACCTGAATAACATTGAATAGTCGGGCTAACGACGTTAAACCAAACGCTTTATGGGAGGCAACTCATAGTTATCTTTATTTTTATTGTGGTTATAGTATTCTTATTTGAAATTATCATTAGTTTGTGGTATTATTGAACTCTACTACTTATATTTACCCTTGAATCATCTTAAAAATTGGATCCATATAAAAAACTGGAACACATTTTGACTAGAGCGAAACTGTGCAATTTTTACCTTAGGTGTCAACAGCGCCATCGTCGCTACCGATGACAGGTTTTTCTCGAGAGTCCAAGAAATTAAATTCCAAAGGCTCGCCGATGACGCCATCGACGCCGCCGACAGAGAGACTAGCGGGATGACAGTTTCTGGAGTTTTACTGATAAAGAAAAGATTAATCAAGGAACGAGGATTCGTAAATCAAGGATTGAATAATCCATCGATGACAATTGAAGAGATGATTGTGCGACGAAGATGGTAAGTTTTGTGCTACACTACAGCCGTCATAGTTGTTCATTTAGTGAAGGAATTTTATGCTAATTTGCATGGAATCAACCAGGGAGTTGTTTATATACGAGGTAGATGGACAACTTTTACTCTTGCATGGATTAATGAGTTATACATGATCGAGAATTTTCTTGTCTGCCATTATTCCAACTCCATCCTTACAAGAAACTTGATGAATGAGATCTACCAATATTTAACGGACGAAACTGAAGACTGGGAAATGAGAGAAAACGGGCATATTAGTTTTTCTGCGACACTTCTAAACCCTATTTCTAAACACTGGCACTTCTTCATTTCTGCAAAACTATTGCCAACAATGAGGATCAGTAAACTTAATAAGGAAAGTGCTATTCTGAATTACTGCATCCAAATGAGACTGTCGATCGATGTTGGATCGATAATTGTGAAGTCTGTTTTGGGCCTGATCGTTCATGGATCAACTTATGGGCTTGGAGATCCTTCAAAAGTTTTTTTACTTTGCAGTCAGTTCCAAGTATCTTATGAAAATTGGGAAAAGGTACTTCTACCTTGGAAGCCATTGGACCCAAATGAGAGATTTCCAGCTAATGAAGATGAAAAGGATATGACTATTATTGTAGATCAATCGTCTCAGAACTCACTGCCTAGTCAACCTTTAGTTTCAGACAAGACACTAGTGATCCTGCACAGAATCAAGAAATTGGAGAAAGAGGTACAAAATGTTATGAATGCAATTAATCAATATCTCTGATTTCTTCGATCATCTAGACTGGAGGATGAAAGAACATTTTGATCACTTTGGACATATTGAAGGAATTTTGATACAATTGATGAGAAGGATGAAATTATAGAAGAGGACTATATTGAATAATTTTCATACCGACCCTTCTATAACCTCTTCGTTCATGTTCAATCAATGGGTGATCTCAGAGGAGAATCTAGTACTGAATCTGAAGAGTAGTTTATTTACCTTGCTACCTGTATTTCTATGTGTGTAATTTAGTTTAAACTTTGTGTTTGCTTTGCTTTAGAATTTTTCTTTTAGATCTTTGTATAGTTGAGAATGAGCATATGATGTTTATTTTCAGTTTTTTGAGTGTTGTGGCTTGGATTGCGAAGCTAAATTGATGTATTAAGGTTGAGAAAATACCAAACTTAGGTGTGTCATGTAATGTGTATTGTAACCCTTAGAATTTATATATAATTGTAATGTTTCGTGTTGTGAATGTTTATTTGTGTTAGTACATCATTTAATCACTTAAAAATTATGTCTATAATGATTGAACGGATGTCATTGAGGCTTGAAATTGATCGAAATCACAAAAATCTGAAAATTGAACCAATTCAATAGAGCTCGCCGACAACGAACTTTTCCTATGACTTTGGATATTAATTCAATAGAGCTCGCTGATGGCACCGTGGACAATGAGATCCCGAAAAAACACCTTTAACCGTGATTTTAACTAGTCAACTATCGCTATTCATCATCCCCTTCATCTTAAAAACAAAAACCTCGATTAGAGCTTGAAGATCTTAGATTTGGGGGCGATTTAAAGGCATTTAGACACCAGATTTGATCATATCTTGGTAAGAGCTTCACTGTAAACTAAAAATATTTGGTTTTCACCTTGAATTTCTTCCACATTGAGAAGATAAAAAAAATTGAGAATGTGAAGAAAATATTGGGAAGAAATTCATGGAATTTAATTTTGAACTCTTAGAAGCCATTATTTGCATATTTGAAGTTTATTTTGGAATTTTTTCTATAATTTTAATTAGATTGAAATGACTCCACGATAAAAGAGATGACTTGAGTTTGACGAGTCTCGCTTCGTCAATGTGAAGGCTCAGTCAAGATTTACTTCAGTGTTTGAAGGGAAGAAATGTATACAAGAACGAGTTTTTGAGAGTCCAGGAGGAGAAATTGAATGATTTATTACCAAACGGAGGTGGGAAAACTTCTGTTATACCACCAATAAGGCTGCTACTAATATTGTGAAAGATTTTTATGCCAACATGTTCTATTCTGAGGACGGAATCGTTCAAGTGCGGGGATTTTCTGTTGAATTTATTGCCTCCTGCATTAACTCCTGTTATGAAGTCCCGGACTCTTATAGCCATCATTATGAAACCTTCAGTACAATGGAAGGCCCACTGAAAGATGTCATCAACTTTCTCATTGATGGGAAAGGGACATGGAAGATAAAGCAATGAGAACGGGTAAATTTTTCTGCTTCCATGTTAAATGCCACATCTAAAGCGTGATACTATTTTTTTTTCTCTACTCTATTACCTACCTATCACCATAGTGAAGTAACAAGAGATAGAGCTATTCTGAATTGTATACAGAATAATAGAAATATTAATGTGGGGAGAATCATTTTTAAGAATATATTGACCACGCCAAGGAGTGAAACATGTGGAGGTCTGGTACATCCTGGCCTTATTTATGCACTTTGCCAACTTTCTGGAGTGGAAGCTGGAGATAATGAAGAATGGGTTTACCCTATGAAGCCCATTAGTAAGGCTAATTTGAAGACATATGAATCTCATGAAAAATGGAGAACTGGGAGTAGGAGTCAAGAACCTTCTACTAGTAGAGATATCCCCCTTTACTAGTTATGACCTTCCACCCTCAAGTTCCTCTATCCTGAATTATTTAATGAATGAGTTGACCTTGCAACAAAAGAGTATAAATTTAATAAATGAAAGAATTTGTGGTCTAGAACGTAGATATGATTATGATAGTGAGTACTTACAGAGGCATTTGGACTTTGAGATAGCTTACTACGAAGCTTAGGCCCGACACTACAGAGGTGAGCCTGGTGTTACTTTTCTTGAATGCCCCTGATATACTCAGCATCAGCCCAATCCGCCTACTGACCAAGGAGACAAAGATATAGTTTGGGATTTTGACATTTGATAGTCGTTGATGTACTTTTACTTTTACTTTTGTAATTTTTATAATATAAATAAATGTTTGTGTGTTTGTACTTTCATTTTTATTTTTATGCAGTAATTGGATAATTTTTAATTATTGTTATAATTTTTTAGTGTGGTAGTTGAAATTTGTTAAATTGTAATGTGATGTGATTTTTATTTTGCATTTTAATTGGTTTATATGTTTGTATAATGTTTAGTTTTGTACTTATTTTAAAATTTCATTACCCAACAAATTGTCTAATGATTTGTATGTGTAGAAAGCTCCTAATGTTACAGACCATGTGAGGTAGAAATTTTGAGAAGGACTACAAAAATTTCAGAATGATGAAAATGCTAATACTGAGACCAAGTGAAGTACAAATTTTGAGAAGAACTGCAAAAATTTCAGAGTGATGAAAATGCCTAAAATATTGAGGTGTGATTTATATTTAGAATTTTTCTTTCCACTTGTATCATTTCATATTAAAAAATTTAAGTTTGGTGGAGGGAAGAAAAAGATAAACTATTAGATGTTCTCAATTTAATAATTTTCAAAAATTATTAATATGATTTTATGTAGTGAATTTAATTCAGATAATTATATTTTGTAAATATTTAATTATTATGGTAGATTTAAAAGAATATTTTGGTAATGAAATTAGTTTTGTGGATTAAGATATTTAGTATAAGAGAATAAGGCTATAGTAAACTATTTAAAGTAAAGGAAACTATATTTTGAAGTATTAAGAATCTTGGAAATTCATTTGAGAGAAAAAGATTGGGGCTCAATGATGTAAAAGCTATGAAATTTTTATAAGATAAAGGAATGCTTTGAGTTTCAAATTTAGGGAAAGAAAGGTGATGTTTAAAATCACTTATAAGGCAAAGGAATGCTTTGAGTTTCGTGGGGCTCAATGATGTAAAAGCTATGAAATATTTATAAGGTAAAGGAATACTTTGAGTTTCAAAAAAGTAAAGGAAACTATATTTTGAAGTATTAAAAATCTGGAAATTCATTTGAGAAGAAAAGATTGTTTAAAGTAAAGGAAACTATATTCTGAAGTATAAAGAACCTGGAAATTCATTTGAGAAGAAAAGATTGGAGCTCAATGATGTAAAAACTATGAATTATTTATAAGGTAAAGAAATGCTTTGAGTTTCAAATTTATTGCATGTTGTAAAAGCTATGAAATATTTATAATGTAAAGGAATGCTTTAAGCTTCAAATTTAGGGAAAGAAAGGTGATGTTCAAAATCATTAAAGGCTATCCAGATATAGTAATTTCACTTGAAAAAGGAAAAAGAAATGATTGACAACAATCCTTGAAAAGAAAAGAAAAATATATATTTTAGGGAAAGAAAAGTGAAGTTCAAAATCATTAAAGGCTATCCAGATATAGTAATCCTCACGTGAAAGAAAGGTGATGTTCAAAATCATTAAAGGCTATCCAGATATAGTAATCCTCACTTGAAATGGAATGCTTTGAGTTTCAAATTTAGGAAAAGAAAGGTGATGTTCAAAATCATTAAAGACTATCCAGATAATAATCTTCACTTGAAAAAGAAAAAGAAAGGATTGACAACAATCACTGAAAAGAAAAGAAAAATTCACTTGAAAAAGGAAAAAGAAATGATTGACAACAATCCTTGAAAAGAAAAGAAAAATATATATTTTAGGGAAAGAAAAGTGAAGTTCAAAATCATTAAAGGCTATCCAGATATAGTAATCCTCACGTGAAAGAAAGGTGATGTTCAAAATCATTAAAGGCTATCCAGATATAGTAATCCTCACTTGAAATGGAATGCTTTGAGTTTCAAATTTAGGAAAAGAAAGGTGATGTTCAAAATCATTAAAGACTATCCAGATAAAGTAATCCTCACTTGAAAATCAAAAAAGAAAGGATTGAAAACAATCCCTGAAAAGAAAAGAAAAATATATAGGATTGAAAGCGGTGATGTTTAAAATCATTAAAGGCTATCCAGATATAGTAATCCTCACTTGAAAAAGGAAAAAGAAAGGCAATCCCTGAAAAGAAAAGAAAAATATATAGGATTGAAAGCAATCCAAATGAAAAAGAAAAAAATATTAATCCTTGAAAAGAAAAGAAAAATATATAGGATTGAAAGCAATCCAAATGAAAAAGAAAAAAACTCCCTGAAAAGAAAAGAAAATATATAGGATTGAAAGCAATCCAAATGAAAAAGAAAAAAGAAAAGAAAGAAAGAAAGAAAGAAATATATATATATATATATATATATATATATATATATATATATATATATACTTAATCAANCAACTTTACTGGTAGTGTTCTCATGAAGTTCCTATCATTTGAATATTCCAAGTGACTTGATATTACAACATATTACATTCTTGAAATGCACTAGAACTCTTAAACTTGATGGCTAGATAATCTGGTACCTATAGAGTTAATTTAATTACTTGAATTTTTCTGAAAATCTAACTATGGTATTTATTTAAATCAAACTTAAAGTATTTCTAAATTAAAACTTTACTACAATAGATCATAACTTTTATGTAGTGCTAAAATTACTTGAGGACAAATAATAGTTAAGTTTGGGGGATTTTGACTAAAGGAAAATATGTTGAGATTTTCAAACCTATTTTACACTATTTTTGATGATATTACACTTTAAAGAAGGGTATTTTTGATGTTTTGTTGCAGGTATGATGAATTATGGTCATTTGAGCAGATTGAAAAAGGAGAAAATTTGGAGCGAAAAGTACCAAAATATGAAGAATTGAACTAGGGCGCCGACGGCAAGCCCAACGGCGCTGACAACGAGATGTTCCTAAGACTCTAGCCAATTATTTTAGAAGGCCCGTCGACGGCGCCTTTGAGGCTGCTGATGGCAAGATTGGCGGTTAATTCAAAAGGTGCATTAAATGTGGACGATTTTTTGAGGGATGCTTAAGCAACTCTTGAGAAAAATCTTCTACAATTTTAAAAGAAGATTTTGGCTAAAAAATGAGTGGATTTTGAGGAGTTCAAAGGTTTGAACAACGTATAAATAGAGAGTTTACTTTAGGGTTAGATTGTGAGAAATTCTTCGAGAGATTGTAAAAGTGGAGGGAAAGTGAGAGATTTCTTCCTCCTTACCGTTTTGAAGAAGAATTATGTGTGTTGTAAAGAAAGGAAGAGATTCAGAGGAACTTCGAGGAGTTTGCTTGGGGAGGAATTAGAGATAAGTGTTATTTACTTGTTATAGTTTGTATGACTTTGCTATTATATATAAATTCTAAGTTTTGTTGTGTCTTCCCCACGAGTTCTGAGTAGTTTTCTCTGTATTTCTCCTTGTCTTGAGATTTGTGAAATGGTGGTTTGAAGTGGTTGAGCCTTGAAAATGTTAAAGAAGTTTTGATGATCTTTTCACTTCGATCTTAATTACTTTCAATCTGGCCAATTTTTTTGTTAAAATATGTTAAGTTTTACAACTAAAGTGAAAATTACATCCAAGATTCAGAGAGGTCAAAGCCCTTGTAAGTTGGGTGCAAATAAATAGGGAAATAAAATTATCGGGCGTAGAATTGGAGATTTTAGAGTGACAGACTGAAATCCCCAATTTGGTCCTATCGTTTGGGTGTTGAAGTGTAGATGTTAGCCCTCAGGCGAGGGGAACGTGGGAGCTCCGAAGTGAGAGCCCGTATCCTCCCAGCCTAGCCGCAGATTCTGTAACCAAGCATAGGATTACTCAATGTTCTTTATGCCTCGACCAAAGGGTAAAGAATATGATGCTCCTATTTAGCACCATCCAATTTGAACTGATTCATTTTATCTATTCACTTTAATTTCTTGACAAGGAGAAAGATGCTTTCTTATATATTGAATTTAACATTAGAAACTTTATTAGTAGAATTAGTTATTTAAGATTTATTAAAATTTCATATTTATTTCGATTGTCTATTAGTGACAGATAAGCAGTTTTGATTATATTGTTGTGCTTAAGTATTGATTTTCTAAAATCTTAGTTTGTAACCTCTAATATTACTCCCTGTGGGATCGATATTTATGACTCTATTAGAGCTCTATATTACTTGAGTGATACGTATACTTGCGTTGACAAGTGTGATTTTACCATATATGAATATTTTATATATACATCTTTATCGTATTTATATATGTTATTAAGTTTTTGGTGTCCTTGTTGAGGAATTAAATCTTCTAGCAGCAATATTAAATAATTGTATTTTTAAGCATATATAAAGTCGTTGTCATGACCTTGAGTACCCATAACTTTTTCTCTTTTAATAATGATGTCTCAGAATGGAATTTCTTAGTAGAAACATTAGTATGTCGAGGGAAAGTTGCTCCCCGTGGTGTAAACCGGCTACAATGTCAGGTAATGGTCTCGTCTTTGCCTTTGGGGTTGTAGGGATGTTTCTATAATGGGTGACGGGTAAGATTTTTGGTAGTGTTAGGGAATGTCTCCATAACAGCCTGCGGCCCTTGTGGCAGCATAATCAGTAGTAATTACTACGGTGTCAACTCTATTCTCTAAACGGAACTAAATAGGGATGCGAGTAGGTGGCACTCCCGTTATCTTGTGAGATTGTCTGGTGGACTTGCCGCCTTTCAAAATTTCCTTTTTCACGCGAGGGGAAATTGTATCTCCCACTTGTTTAAGCAACTAGCTAACTGAACATCCTTCTTTGGCAACTAGCCTTATGAAAACTGCACTAACTCAAGTGATAGGAGTGAACTTCTTTCTCTCCTCACCGTGTCCATGTAGTGATGGCAATGTGGCAGCGATCCTTCAGATACTCTCATATCCATCGACATCTGTCAAATGATGGGTGGATAAATTTTCGGTAATACTTCTTCATCTTGATGAGGCTCGTCCTCAACGGGTGTCTCCTTGGGAGCCTGGGCTTTGATGGCCCTCCGAACTTTTATGTTGCGGTTTCTCTTTTGAGTTCGGGTCAGCAGTACAGTCCTCAAACTTGATCCAATTTCAAACACGGGTGGTGGGACAGTTAATCCCTCAGTCGGATCCTCAANACTATGGGATGTCATGGATCCAAAGGAGAACCTCGATGACTTCCCAAGCTATCCTAATGTTTGGCTTCAGTTTTGAGGAGAAATGATTAAGTGTTTCATCCTGCCAATTTTATTAGTTAGGGCTTACATTCATGTGAAACTATCACACAGATAGCCTGGAAGATGTGAGGATTTAGGTCATGACAAATGACAACCTTGGAATCTTAAGGTGAGTTAGAGCTTATATTGTATAGCAGGGCTACGCAAATGCCTAAAGATAAGGTGATGATTTACGTTGCATAAGCAAGCAACCTCGAAGTCCTATGGCTTTGATGTTTAAGTCTAAGGAAGAAAGATTGGTTTAGTTGGGGAAGACAGGTTTTTCTGTTGAAGAAGGTCATGCTGCCCACCATGCTTGCTCCAAGCTCCTTGCTGCGATGAGTTTGAGTTTTCTAGTGTGTCAAGTTATGATGTTAAATCAGGTGGCCCTATGGTTGAAGTTCTTTAAATTTTATGGGGGCATATTAAAATTGATTTGAGCGACACCGGTTAGGGTCCTACAGTTCCCTCGTTCTGGCACCACTATTTTCTGTCGAATTCACTTAGTCCAAATGAACTACTAAACTCAACTTAATGAGTTCCATAATTTCATTTAGACCGTGGGAAGTCTCGTTAGCAATAGTGTTACCTGCTCCGAGGAATTCTCGATCATCTGATAGAGATGTCTTAATTTAGTTGAAGTTGTAGTTTTGTGTGATGTTTGTGATAATTTTGATTTTTTTATATTTTAAATGTTGTGGGGTGAATTTATCTTGGTTGATTTTAGTTTTAGTTTTGGTTTTGTGTCTATCCTGATAGTTTTGGTTTTCATGCAGGGTGGCATCGTTATTTAGCATGCAAATTTGAAGGTATAAAAATATAGTATGAAAGTACAAGTAAGAAGATGCCGAAAACTGTAAAAGCGTACCAGACGAGTCTTCTCGTTCCACCACCTAAAACTCAAAAGGCATGTTAAGGCAATTAATATGAAATAGGGAAGAAAAATTTTGATGACTTACCTAACCCTAGGTCATATCTTGGTGAGTCCCCAAGAGTTTAATTAAGGATGATGTTGTCAAGTAAACTATATTAAGTTTAGTAGATCTCTCAGGTATCCAACAGATCTAAAGAAAGAAGTAGATCTGTGCTACTCTCTCGCTGCCTGGTGGTAAGTCCCAGATTCTTTTAAAACTTATTATGTTGCTTAATAATTCATCCTGTAAATACCCTAATGCTCAGTGAACATCGATGACTTAATTATCCCTAAGAATAGTGTAATTATCATTTGTAATTTAATTTTGAATATTATGTGGGTGAAGACCCTTAAAGATGCAAGTTAGTGTTGTTAGAACAGTTAGCCAATTTTTGGTCCTAATTAGGCTTGTAGTGTTTGTAATACATCTTAGTTTTAATTGATATTTACTTTTCAAATGCTCATTTAAATGAAACTTGATTTAGCCTAAGTCACTACTAAGCCTTTAAGACATAGGTGAGTGTCTTAGTTAATTTTGAAAAGGTTAAGCTTTAGGTGGTCATGATTCATGATTTGATTTTTTTTTAAAAATCAAAATAGGAGTATTAACTTGATTAATTATTAACTTTAAAATTCATACCCCCAAGTCATGGGTTCATTTTATTTTAATAAACTTCCAAATTTTAATAATTTAGAAATTTATTAACTATCTTCTCATTTTATTTTAATAAACTCCCAAATTTTAATAATTTAGAAATTTATTAACTTATCTTTTCAGGAAAGTGAGGTTGATTTCTACCAATTAAACTCGTATGTTTCAAACATCTAAATTAAGATCAGAGGTTACACATTTTCCTCTTTAAATTAAGCCTAAATGTTAATTAAGGCTAAATTTCCAAAATTACATATTTTCCCCTAAGGCTCTAACACTTCATAACTTGTTAAATTCAATTCAAATCACTTTGAAATTTTTATCCTACCTCATTCATAGGTCAATTAAGAAATGAGACTTGAAAATGTGATTTTTGAAAATTTAATTTAATTTATATAATTATTTTTAAGAAAAAATAGGATTTTTCAAAGAAAATTCCTAACTTGACTAAGGTAAATCCTAATCTCTTCAAATTTTTACTGGAGGTAGACCTAAGCCAGAGAAGCCTTTGGACCAAATTTCATAATTTTTTGAATTTTATTTGAATTTAAGAATTATTTTAAGTTTTGGGGTATTTATTAAATATAAAATATTTTAAATGGGGAAAATTAAGTTTTGCATTTTTGAAAAGTCGTCCTAAGGTCAGAGAACTCAGAGGAGAAGATTTTATATTTTTCTGAATTTTATTTGATTTATTAGAATTATTTTAGTGAAAACTCATTTTTAGCCTTTAAAAATTATTTTTTAAGAAAATTCAGTATCTTTATTTAACAAATTAGGAAAAATATTCTAATTATTCCTAAGTGCTTAGGAAGGAATTTAGAACATTTTCATGAATTTTAATATTTTGTGATTTTTATGGATTTTTAATTATTTAAATATTTAAAATAAGTTAAAAATCAACTTTTTATTTTAAATATCATTTTATTTTTAGAAAATATTCCTGATCATAGAAAACTCAAAAAAAAGTTTTTATAAATGTATTAGTTATATTTTAATTTTTTAAAATTTATTTAAGTGTCAAAAGTGTTATTTATCTTTAAAAATCAACTTAAGTTACCAAGTGAATTGAAAATATTTTAAAATTTTTATGGTGAGTTCTCTGGATCCTAAAAAGTATTGGAGATAAAAAATCAAGTCATTTTTCGTTTGTATTTTTCAAAGTTAATTATCTTATTGATTTAAGGTTTGTGAAGATTAGGTGTATTTTGAATGACTTGGCTCATAAGAACTTTTCTTAGGGGTTCCCTTGTCATAATAAACCTTTCAAAATTTTCTTAAATTTTTCTAGGAAACATGTTAATTTCCATGATTAATTTAAGCCAATAATGCATTTAAACTTAAAAAATATGATTCTCTGTCTTGGGACTCCTCTGACTTTGGAAAAAATCAGGAAATGTTCCCTAAGATAGAGGCAACAACATGCTAAAATTTCAAGCCATAGTGATATTACTACATGCATGAAGAATCAAAACATCCAAATCAGAATTTAATTAATTAAAAGTAAAATATCAAACACATGGACTTAAAATTATTTCCACATTGTTCTCCTTTGTTCACTGAGCAAGAGGGTATTTTTGTTTTATTTTTGTGATTTTTCTATACCAAGATATGAATTTTTTAAGTTAGCGGTTATTTTCTAAATTAATTAAATCCCTATTTATCTCTTTAAACACGAGGTGCCACATCAACCTAAGGCGGCTCCGAAGCTCCACGTGGCGTGCTCCTATTTGATGCCACCGTCCACCTCAGCGCTGACTCAGTCGGCGATTCATGTAAGGAAGCGTTGTCCGGCTTGATCTCCTTCGTTCATCTGATACATGCGCGATCGGACGGATCCCCGTCATCGTCCCCGATAAGGTGATCCTGTGACTATCCACACTAAAACCCTAAGATCTCAGCCTATACTCAACAAAATTACCTCGGCTTTGATCCTATGGACTCGTCTAAATGAGACGAACATATCTTTACGGTAATCATGCAATTAAATTAAGCCTAATTAAATGGGGAATCAAAATAGGCTTGGGAGGAGGAGAAGTTCTATACATTGGGTCTGAGAAGTGAAGCTTCAATTATAGGCTCTCGGCATGTTCTTTGGGATCCAAGGAGGCTAGGGATTGAGTCTCTAGTCTTGGTGAAATGTTTAGGTATGATTTTGATCAAACTCGATTTTGGGTGTTGGTCCAGAGTTTCTGTAGATGCTATTTCAGAGGGCGATTTTATGGGGCTTTGGCTTCTTTCTTGGTTGTGAAGGTGTGGGCATAAGTAATTGAAGTTTGGTGGACTGTGGAAGTGTAATGAGCTATGTCCTAGTTTTTGGCAAAGGTTTGAGCTCAAAATTGAGTTTCCACAGTGGAATTCAGTGGGGGTGGATTGCACTGAGGGAATCTCAGAGAAGCTCTGTGAGAAGTTTTGGGGGCTCTCTCTAAGAAATTTTCATCACTACCTCCATGGCTGTGGAGGTGAGTTTTTATAAAAATAGCCATGAGGTGGCGCTCAGGGCAAATATTTGGGTGCATTATGGTGCTTAGGTGGAGGGCAGATGAGCTCTACAATTTGACTTCACTAAACTGGCCTCTAGGTTTGATTTGGGTTAAGTTTCATGGGGGTGGCTCTTGGTTTTGAGCTTCTATGATGACTAGGTCGGCCGGCCATGGCAGGGGAGGTGGCTAGGTGCTCAGGGCATCCAGGGGAATCTGTCAAAGCAACTTAATGCAATGAGGTTTAGTTTTTGGTAAGGGTTACGCATGTGAATTTTTGTAAATAAAATCCCTTAATTTGGGGGAGTTTTGGTCCTTGTATTAGTTTAGGTGGTTAGATGGTTTTTGGCTCAGTCTTAGGGTCTGACCAATGGCTGGGGTGGAGTTAATTTGATGACCTTGGGGTGGTTAGGCCATCTTTAATGCATAGGTTCAATGTGGGTTCAAATGATCAAAGTTTGGGTTTGGTTAAGGTTAGTCATGTCAATTGACCCAATTGATTGATCAACATTGTGTAGATGATTGTTATGAAGATTTTTGGTGAAGAATTGAAGTGGTTTTGAGTTTAATTGGTAGGTCAATTTGAGGGATTTTTGAACTTTGGCCAACTTGGGCATGTTGGGCTGGACATGGCTCTAGGTTGGATAAACTTGGGTTAAATCCAAAGTTAATGGTTCAAGTGATCAAGGGAGGTTTTGTGGAGATTTTTCATGAAGGGATGTAGTGGAAATTTTGAGGTTAAGACCCTCAATTTGGTGGGATTTTAAGACATGGCCAATTTGGCGAAAAATTGGGGCTTTTGGACTTATGTTGAAATCAAATGAAATTAAGGTCTCACCAAGGCCAATTGAAGGTCAAAATTGATGTGTAAGAATGTTATGAAGGTTTTTCAACACATATTGTGACCAATTGAGTGGGCTATAGGTTCAATTTGGTGGAACCAAGCCATAAGGCAAAAATTGGGTTTTTAGTTTAGCTCAAAATTGGGTTCAAATCATAGACCAATTGAGCTTGGATTTAGTCTATATTGGTCACATCAAGGGTGAATTTGAGTTTAGAATTGAAATTGGGATAAATTGAGATCAATTGGCTTGACATTTGAGGTAATTTGGGGAAAACATGGGCCTTTAAAGGGCAATTTGGGGTTTTTGATCAAAGATGCTCAAATTGGCCGAATTGGGTCATGTGATAGTTGAAAAAAATAAAATTGGGAATATTTGGAAGGTTTTGGAAATTTTTGAGATTTTTTGGAATTTTTGGAATTTGGGACTAAGGAGGTGGCAATTTGTTAATTTGGCCAATTTTGGTGATTTTGGGTAGTTTAGGTGTTTTCAAGGTGTTTGAAATGATTTTTGAACCATGTTGGGTATTTTGAGTAGATTTGGAAATTTTGGCCAAATTTAAGGTCCCAAGGGTATCTAAGTAATTTGGGGGAGTTTAGGGGCAAAAGGCTAAGCTAGATATCTTGGTAGAGTTGGAGTACCAACCACTATTAATAAGCCATGGATCAATAGAAACCCCATTTTGGGTCCTCTATGTAGTGGTCTTAGCCGAACCCTAGCCTATGGCTAGTGGGTTTAGGGGACCACCTACATGAGTCTCCCAAAAGTATCAAGGGACCAGAGCCTACAAATTCTGGGTTTAGGGTAGTGAGTGAGTGCTTAGCCCTAGACCAACACCTAGGGTCAACCCTAAGGTCCAGCAGTCCTAAGGGTAACTCACCTTGAGTTCCCTCATAGTGGCCCACCTACTAAGTGCTAGGGGTTAGGACCAATATGTGGAACTTCAAGTTGAGTAAAGAAGAGTGTAGAATTTCTAATGGTGAGGGTTCCTTGTAGTGGTAGAATTTCTAATGGTGAGGGTTCCTTGTCTAGTTTTCTAAGAATAGTCAATAGGAAAGTCGGGATTTCTAATGGTGAGGGTGCCTTTTCTAGTTTTCTAAGAATAGTCAATAGGAAAGTCCTATGACTAGACCTTAGGCTACTATCATGTCTAGTTTTCTAAGAATAGTCAATAGGAAAATCCTATGGCTAGACCTTAGGCTACTAACTTTTTCTAGTTTTCTAAGAATAGTCAATAGGAAAATCCTATGGCTAGACCTTAGGCTACTAAAGTCTATTTTTCTAAGAATAGTCAATAGGAAAGTCCTATGGCTAGACCTTAGGCTACTAAAGATAGTTTTCTAAGAATAGTCAATAGGAAAGTCCTATGGCTAGACCTTAGGCTACTAAAGAGGAGACCTCAACCAAAAGTGAGGTCAATAAATGGACCCCCAATAGGTGGGGTGTGTTGGGCAAGCACACTAACCAAAAGTGAGGTCAACAACATAGTTTAAATATATTAAAATAACAATAAAAAACACTAAGAAATCACAAGACAAACAACAAACAGGCTCAAGAGTTTTCTAATAAGTGAAAAAGCAGAATATGAGTGCACATATTTAATAGTTAAAATAATAGGATATTTTTGGATTTTAATGTATAAGTACAAGTAATAATAAAAAATACATAGCATGTCACAATGTAATCACAATGGTAATCAAGTATAAAACATAAAAGCCTTACTAAAATTTTTATAACTTTGAATTCACCATCGTTCCCCAACAACAGTACAAAAACCTTAATATAATCCAAGTGTGGTGAATCACTAACAACTCATGCAAGCATACATGTCATATCAGTAGTATACAAAATTGAATTTTGTGTATTGATCTCACAAGGAATGAAATGAATAAAAAAAAGGTTTTATTTTACTATCGTCGGTCCTAGCATGAATGTTGAAGTTCCAGTAATTGCTAAAATGTTTAATCCTAAGTTATCACATTCAAAAGATCTTATGCTAACAAAAGTGAGATTTAAAAGTTTTCAAATGCTTAAGAGATTCTTTTCTGAAAAGGTTCCATAAAACGACCAGCGTGAAAATTGATTCAATCAACTAATGAAAGATGAGAGCAACCTTCTTCCTTACCCCCTTTTGGCAGTCTAAACTAAAAAATTTTGCACTAACCTTGAGGCAATATCCCTATTCCTCCAAGTTAATGTGTTTAAACTTATCGTTCCATTATGGTTTCTTCTAAATTTCATAATTTGCGCAAGTATTAACGAAAAACTTGGCCAAAATTAAAGTAAATGAAGTTTCAAAGGTTAAAAAGCACCATTAAAGTTTAAGCACAAAATCATGAAAGAAATTTCATACTCAAAGGTCCTAGATCCCCAAGTCAAGAGTGAAAGAGAGAACTACTCACCACTCACGCTTACACACATAAACATAAAAATTTTAATTGAAAGAACAAGGCAAACAGAAAAGTTTTTAATATTTGGAATGAAAATAAAAATTATAAAAAGAGCTCCAAAAGTACTTATCTCCCTTCCTTATCACTTTATTTGATAGAGAGACAACCACAAAGTCTAACAAACACTATAAAAAACTCACTTCTTTGTACTTGGTTGCAAGTTGAAGAACTTCACTAGTCTTCTCCAAAGATGCTCCACACTCAAATTGACAGGGAAAGACCACCTCTTCTTTGTATCCAACATTTTTATCTTTCACCAAAAAAAACACATCTAAAATATAAAAGCCATCAAAGTATGTGAATTGGTGCCTAGTGTTGATTTGTAGAGCTTAGGCGTCGGTTACTTAGGTGCCTACTTTCTGGCTTCTCAGGATGAATTTCTAGGAACAGAGCTCATTTAGGTGCAGGCTCTAGGTTGTGATGCCTACTTGTTGCATCTGAACGCATTGGTGTTGGTCTGCAGTTACTTATTTTCTGCATCCAAGCGGCTTAGCACTGGTCCCTCACTTAACAATTTTTTTTATTATCTTCAACTTTGATGACTCCATTTGATAATTCATACAAAACACAACATGAATACCTTCAAAAATTTTCTAAAATAAATGTGAAAACACAATGAAATAAAAGGTCAAACAAGTGCATTTTCTTTGCACATCAATCGAGTTTCGTCTCCAGGTTTCATCTTGGGGGTGACTGAGTGCTCTCAGTCTTCTTCTTTTTCTCTCCCACAGAATGGAAAACTTGTCAGTCGGAAGCCCAAAGGCCCTCAACATAGCCTCTTCATTATTATGTTTTTGCCACTCACGATTATTGATCTCTTCAAAGACTGATTGAAGGGATAGAAATCAAAAATGGTGGTAGAAAAGAAATAATCACACTCTATTTATAGGGGAAGTGAGCATGAAAATCCATGGAGTTTAAATATTAAAAGTACTTTTTATGCAATAAATAAGTCAATATATGCATTTAGTTCTCTTATTCTTATCGCAGTTGTTACTTTTAAGAAGTAAGATAATCAGATAACTAAATATGTACATAAAAAATATGACTACATTAGCCTTAAGGATATTCAATGGTTCTCACTGCAAGGATACCAAAGGGCCACATCAAGATGGTTAAAATTTGGAGGCATCAAGAATTGTTTCATTTAGTTAAAGGACAACCATGTAATCAAACCCATTAACCGATTATGGAAACCTTCAAAAAGATAATCAATGATTGCTCCCTAGTACTTCTCTTCATCCATTTATGAAGACATCTTATCTCAAGAAGAACTTCCCATCAGATTATGGGAATGTACTCTCTACTTGATGGTCTATCTTCATACTAATGATAAGAAGGTCTCTACAGCTGGTTCTCTCAAGAAATCTGATAGAAGACCTTATCGTCAACCAGAAAACATTCAATCGACCAAATGCATTATGACCTACTAAAAAATTATCAGATGGTCAAATGCTAACTACAGAGGATCATTAATACCGCAATTTAGAAAGTTACAAATATAGAATGACACTAATGGAAATTACAAATATGAAGGGAACCCAAACTCAGTTACAAATATGCAAAAGTGTAATGGTGCATTAATTACTTGTAATGTTACTATTAAAATAGGTACAAATGTGTAACTTATTTTACACCCCTATGATATATAAATATGAGGGTCATTTCTTCAAGTGGGGATTATTGAATCCATTCCTAAAAAGCTTATGCAATTGTGCACTTTACTTTCCTTTCTCTTTCTATTCCTTTTATTTGTTCAATGCTTCATTCCTTGGGTGTAATCCACAAGACATTATTTGATTAAAAAATTAGTAATATGAGTTTTAATCTCTCATGTTGTCTTGAGCATTCAAACCAAACCACAACATAACTTTCACATATTAAATATGTTCTCAGTCATTGGAACTTTTTTTGTAATTAAAAGAAAAAATGTGTTTCTTAATCATAAAATATAAACCAATTCTTTGTAAAAGGAGTTTAATGTAAAATATATTCTAAGAGGAATTCAAATAGAAATTTCATAGATTCATTGGCAAGAAGTGCACAAGCCATGGATCTATGTGCTATCAATCCTCTTTACACTAAAATGAAAACATAAAAACTTAAAAATAACTCAGAAAGAAATACAGTTTGGAATGGTAAGTGGGAGGATAGTAGAATTCACCCATAAGTTTAGTTCGATATTAAGATAATTATTCTAATACTAATATTTATGATTATAAAAATAAAATATATGTTAATAATATAATATTTATAATATGATTTATTTTACTTATACCACTTGGATGCATTTTATTTTCTAAGAAGGGGATAATTTTGGCTATATCTTAAGGCATTTAGGTTACATATTGATGCCTTCAAAAAAGAGTTTAATAAATTTGTTGGATAAATATTTATGAAATTATGAAGCAAGAAAAGCCTATAAATCTCATTAAGTGACCTAGGTTTATGTTAAAGTATGTATTGGTAATGAGAAGAGGATCCTAATGTGTCAACTAATGTAAATTCATATACAATCCAAAAAAATAAAATAGGATCCATAATATAATATATGAAATTAAATCATCTATGAAGTCCACATCATATAATTATGTTGCTTTTACTTACAACTTAAACATTAAGGCCAAATATCAACCCCACTCAATAAAATTTTTAGTACATTACTAGAATGTATTAAATTGTTTGTACATAATAAGGGCATTTATCATCAATGTGGAAGTAGAGAAAAATCAACACAAATAAAGTGCTAAAAGCAAGCACTTGGTATCTAGCATTGAAATTATGGATACAAACTTTTTCATCATCATGTATTGTATGTTATTTCTTAAAAAAAACATAAAAATTCATAGATTTTATTATTTATTGTAGGGAATGTTGATTGTTTGCAATCTAGTATATTACATAGTTTAGTATCAATTATGAATGTTCTTTATGTTATAAATGATCACATATAATTTTATAAAGAAAAACTATGTGTCTATTTGTTATTCGGCAACCTTGATTCTTTATAATGGTTGAATATTATAATTTTATTTATTTATTTATTTTTATCATTGTTATATATGATTGAGAATGTAAACATATTATTAAAAATAATGTCATCTTACTGTAAAGTTATTGAATTCTCTGCTACTAATAATGAATCTTGTTATTGTAAATAACATTTTGGTACAATCATGATAATAATTTATATATACTATGGATGGATATTATTAATATCAATGATTTTTTGTATCTTAATATCATTTCAATGATTGCAACTTATGTTTTGTGACTTTTATGCAATTGTGAATGAGATACTCTAGAAAAAAATTATGTGCAAATTAAAATATAAATGAATTCTATTACTATCAATGTTTTTCAACTTTTATGAATCAACTCCTCTAGAATATCAATGATATAATAGAGTTCAAAGTAGGCTTGAACAAATTTTAAACCAAGTTTTTTAAATTAAACATAAACAAATTGTGGCATTTGATTCATAACATAACTCATTTAAAATCTAATATATTTTATCACATCACACATATATTAGTTTATAATTATTATATTTGGAGAGATTGATGAAACCATGAGTTCATACAACATATGTGTGCATTATTATTAATTTGATTATTACAGGCTAAGTTTGATGTGTCATCTAATATAGATTACAATTTTTTTTATATAGGATATGTTATTTGTATTCTGACCACCATGATGACATTGATAGTGTGTTAAATTTAGTTAGAATATATGCTTTCAGAAATGCATTAACTTTGAACTTAGTGTACTTAGAAACATGGTACTAAGATGTTAGTCATGATGCACATTACAAATTAGACTAAGTGTGCTGATGAAATATAAACACAAAAAAATTGATATAATTGTTTTGTCATGGAAAAAATTGTTTTCTAAAATATTTATATCATATAAATTAACATAAATATTAGATAATGTCATTTGGTCACTTAATTAAGAAATTTAAATTTGTTAATATTTATAAGGTTAGATCTATGTGTGTTATAAGCTCTAGTAAATTGTATCAAATTGTACAACATGGTATTGATCATTAAATACTCTATTGATCAAACAATAATATTATGATTATACAGTCGAGGCTTTAAAATTGCTCGTACTATATAATTTATGATAGAATGGTATTATTGGACTTAAAATAATAATTAAAAAGCCATATTAACTAAAACAATAGCATATATAAATCATAGAGTACAATATAAAATATGATGAATATATAACATGATGTAAATTGGATAGTATAATTTTCTTTAGTTTGTTGATTATGAATTGTTTCTTATGTATAACGGCCAATAAGTTTTAGTTAAAGTGACCTTAAAATATATATGCTTATTGAGCATATTTTTAAGGGTTCAATGGTTATATATGCTTGAGAACATCATAAGAAAAATAAATAATTAAAAAATCATATGAAAGTGAGCTTATATTGTGAGATTTCTAGGAAAATTTTGAAAAAATTTCATTGTTCATCATCTTTTCAAAACACTTTTGGCTTTTTATAAAGTACTATTTTTCAATATCAATGTATATTAGATTTTTCTTTTATTTATTGTGCATATCTTGCAGTTAAGGTTTGCATAGAATTGCACTATAGTTTTACATGATAGCGATTAGGATACCTTAATGGCTCAAGTGAGATTTAATTTGGCTTTGTAACTAATTTTCATTATCTATAAAGGTGTGCATGGAGTGGTAGTTTTCTCTCCATGAAGTAGATATGGTGTCACTTAGCAGAGAAGAATATGAATTACTTGCTTCTTATGTTGAAATAGATGAGTTGAATTTGTATAAATTACATATTAAACAGCCTATTAGTGTATAAAAGTTTATTCACCTACATGTTGAGTGAAGGAGACTTGTTTGTGATTACAATTTTTTTTTTATCCTAGTGCTTAGTTGGACTAAGCATATACATATGTCATGGTTGATCGAACCATGTGCAATCAATCATTTCTAATGGCTGTATAATTTAGTTTACTTGTACATCTACCATTTATATGCATTCATATTCATATGGTGATCTACTTGATTTATAATTCTCATGTCTAGCCACTTGAGTAAATATAATTTTTGCACTTAACCAATACAAACACTTTATAGTTCACAATGATCTTTAGATCACCATCATATTTTTTCTTAGGTGCACTCATGCATTGGTGTTTGAAAGTAATATTTTCACAAGCTTATATAAAAATTAAAAAAAAAATTATAATTGATATTATTTAGAATCATTTATTCACACCATCTTTACACATTTTTATATTGTTACTTGTGGAGAACAAATTCAATTGAACATAAAGTTGTACAAGTATAGTTGAGCAATATATTAATACTATTTGTGAGTGCTCAAACTTTAATATCTCAAATTTTATATTATTTTCTCTTTGACTTTTATTTGAATAATTGTGTTTATAAATAAATACCTTGTATTATTATTTCATTGTTTTTTTTTTATGGAAAGGTGTTCTATATTAATCAAAAGTATTTTTAGTTGGAAATATTTTCAAAAGAGATTAGTAATGTATATATCATATCGCATACAACTCAACAACCTCAATGTGCATTAAACATATGTAATCCACATCCACTATTTTCTATTAATATTTATTTAAATGATAATAAATAATCAGAAAAAATATAGCATTATAATGTACAATGCACAATAGTAAATCATTAACTCCAATGCTTATTATTTTATTTTATATTTTCATGTATAAACCCTCCAATATATTATGAGATGCTTGTAATTTATTTATTAGTATTTGCGAAAATTATATATAATACCCAGAATAAATTAACCTTCAATTGCCGCAAATACTCTCAACACTCAAAAATGTTAATGTGTTAGTTTAAGTGAATGAAAAAAAAAAATCCTCAAAATTAATCTCTTTATTTTACAACACTGTTTAAATTCCAAAAATATGAGTTAATGAAATAAATTAAAACATATAATAATAATAAATCCATAATCAATTGATAAATTCTTTAATTTTCTTTTATTTCTTCTCTTATCTTTCAATCCAAATATTGTATCATTCAAAAATTGAAATATTATGTCGATCAGTGAGGTTGATTGGTAGAAATCTCCCTGTTCATAGATGACCCAAGCTATCATTGTTGCCCTTTTTCAAAAAAAAAAAAAAAAAAAAACTAAATTTGGAAAACAATAAGTCTTAGCTTCCACTTTTCATTTCAAAGAGAAAAATTTGCTCATGTAATAAGCACGCAACTCTACATGCATTCTTCATTAACTCTGCAATACCCTCACAATAACCTATAAATAACATCTAAATAGATCCCGTGAAGGTTATTGAAAGGTTATTATATTTATAGATTATTGGAATTTATACCTCAATAATCTTCAAATAACTCTCTCATAATCTCGAAGATGAGGTTATTATGAGATTATTACGCACGTAGCTCTGCATTGCGTAATTCGACGCAAATATTTCCCCATTTGGAGGGATGTAAGCTTTTAAATTTGCTGCAAGGGGAACTTCATCGCAGCTCCGTTATGGCGCCGTTAGAAATCATCCTTCTGCGACGAACTTCTCCAAAATCCCCTACCGCAAAATTTAGACCAGACCTCCTTTTCGAACNAGATTATTGGGATTTATACCTCAATAACCTTCAAATAACCCTCTCATCGAACCTGAAGTTATTATGAGGTTATTACACACTTAGCTCTGCATCATATAATTGACGCCATTTCGAGGGATGTAAGCTTTTAAATTTGCTGCGAGGGGAACTTCGTTGCAGCTCCGTCATGGCGCCGTTACAAATCNTATATTTATAGATTATTGGGATTTATACCTCAATAACCTTCAAATAACCCTCTCATCGAACCTGAGATTATTATGAGGTTATTACACAAGTAGCTGAGCTGCATCATGTAATTGACGCCATTTTGAGGGATGTAAGCTTTTAAATTTGCTGCGAGGGGAACTTCGTTGCAGCTCCGTCATGGCGCCGTTACAAATCATCCTTCTGCGACGAACTTCTCCAAAATCCCCTACCGCAAAATTTAGACCAGACCTCCTTTTCGAACTCCACCACCTCCGCCGCCGGTGACCTCACCGGCCAAGTATCCCCGATAAACATCAAAACGCTTCCTTGCGAACCGGCGAACTCAACAAACCCGTCCTCGATCACGGATCCACTCTTAGCGGATCCCCCACTACTGCCCCTGTTGAATCCTGATCCGGACTCGAAAAGCTTCGCCTTTTTCTTCGCCCGCCGGATCAAGATCCGCTTTTGGACTGCCCGGCAGCAGAGCCCCGCCGGAAGCCTAACGGCAGCGAGGAAAAACAGGTTTGCTAAACCGCAGGGGCAGCAACAGAATATGGCCGCGCACTCTGCCACTTTCCCGCCGGCGATCTCAGCGAATCGAACGTTCTTCCTCTTCGTATCCTTCAGGATGACCGCCTTCCGTCGGCTGCGGCGAGGAGACTGCACCGGCGGTGGCGCGGTCGGCGGCGAGGATATCCGCTGACTGTTGGCGATCATCCCTTAAGTTGCGTTGAACCGAACGGATTAGAATTGGGATTAATTATTCTTTGGGATGTATAATTGTGCTTCGTAGAGAAGGTTTTTATATTGTTAAGACTGGCGATGAAGGCAATTATGTTTGGGGCTAAGATTTATATATTACATAGGAAACAATGCATATGTACTAACAGCCAAAATTTAATATTCACAATTATAGCATGGTGATGTCATAAACTTATACAATAAAAATGGTGTATTTTACTCTTAGATGTTTTAAACAGCCAAAAAATGGTGGCTTTTCAGAAAATTCACGCTGCCAATGGTACTTTAAAAATGTAGTCTGAAAAAAATAGTGTAAACGCAACTTAAATAATTTAGAGTTTAAAAATAGAGGCATTTTCCTGACATCCGAACTCTTATCATTTACGGAAGATATCACTCAAACAACGAAGTTAATGAAACGCCAATGAAAATAAAATCACGGGTATCACGAGTGGACATGAGGAAATCGCAGTGAGATACTTATAAAGGGGAAGTCAAGAAGTCAAGATAAGATATTGCCGAACTGGGGGATACAACAATCCTATTGAGAAGGAAAAATTACTGTATCCGGATGTATGTCTGGAGGCCCGGATACAGCGGAGGAGGGGAGGAATCGGACCTCCGTCCTCCTCGCTGCGTTCGGGCTGTTGTCCGGACATCCGTCGTACGGATGTAATATTTTCTCATTGAGATAGGTGCTGGGACTTGCAATATACCACTTTTTGGCCCAATTTTGGATTTTATTCAGCCTTCCATAATGCCTTTATTGTTTTCTTCTCCATCAATAACTTTCATCGCCCCTCATCTCTCATTGAAATCTCATCATCCCCATCAATTATATTATTAGGGATGAGATTGAAAGGGATAATGTCAGAGGTGTACTATTAGACTCAATCAATCACATCTAAAGAATAAAGCCTAAAGAAAAGAAAGAAAGTTGGGGAAATCAGGAGTCATAAGAGGAAAATTAATAATTCCCCATGCCTTTTCTAAAAAAGTTCTCTTTTATATTTTTTTGTTATCATATTTATAATAAATAGAAGTTATATTATGCAATATTTGTAATGTTCTTAAGATTCCTTATTGTCGGTTCGTGGCGAAAACTTTCAAGGCTACCAATACTTATGCTGAATTATTTTGTATCAGATCATTGTTTCACTCGCCCTATGTTGTCGAGTCATTTATTTGTTTCTTCAGTCAACCTTCTCGGTTTGGTCGGTTGGATACTCTGCTCTATGTCGGCTGAGAGCTTTTTGCTCTCACTGAGAGGCCTTATACAAAAGAAGAAATGTTCACAAAATGATATAGGAAAGGGATGAGGTTGGGGAGTGGCCAATGGATTTGGGGATGAGGTGATTATTAGAAACCCTAAACTACGCAAGGTAGAGGCCAGAGAAGAGCAAAAAAGAGAAAAACTATAACCATAAGTGTCTAAGTGAATATCACTACTTGAGTAAATTTGAAAGTTTTTGCTAAGTTCGCTGGCTAGCTTAAGTAATTTGGCCACAACGATGAGTTTAGTTTTCGATTAGTTCGTTCGAATTTGCCTTGAAAACGAACCGGAAATTGAAAAACTAAATAAAAGACTTTTAAAAAACTTAAACCGAGATTTTAAGTTCAAAACTAAACCAAATTATTAAAATTGCTCGATTCAGTTTGGTTTCTTAGATAAAACCAAATAGTGCACACCGATAATCCACTCTTACCCCACTTGAATCAGCCTCCACTCTACAACTCAAGGAGTTGACATTCTCAACTTATTTTTTACACTACTTAAAAAAAAATAATATTAGCATTAAATATTTATTAAATTATTGTTTTTCTTAATGTTTTATTTATCTTCTGCTCTTTATGCATTATTTTTATATTGTAAGATACAAAAAACTATAATCATATCCAATACCTGCCCATGTCTTGATTTTGTCTCATCATTTTCATGTATAAGTTCATCTTATGCCATTAGCCAATCTCCAAATATTACTATTATTACAAATAAGGTTAAACTATGATTCTAGTCTTTAGTGCTTCTCCATAATTTCATTATTTTTAAAACTAATTTAGACAGCAATTTCTCAATTTGTAACAAAATATAAAAAAAAAATTAAATATGTAATAAAAATAATTACAACTCATGAAATCTAGCGAAGGTTCACAAACACAATTTAATTACAAATTTTGCATCAATTTAAAATTTTAGTGATGTTTCTTTCAACAGATTATAAAAATGTCCCAAGATTTATCAATATTTTAATGTTGGGCCGAAACCTGCCGGATTTTCCAATCTTTTGGCTGATCCGTTGGATTATTTAATTTGATATTGGAGACTGTAGTTGTGTGGTCAAATCAGACTGAGTTGCATCCACGCCATTATTGCGTGCTAAATTAAATATATAAACGATGATGATCCGAATTTAAATATTTTAATTCTCTTATTTTAGTTGAGATGTCAAATTAACAAAAATTGTTTGGTACTTCGCCCGTGGAAATTATTCAAAAATACGAATTCATATTTCTCTTTTTCAGTGATTAAATGATTATAAATATAACAATAGTAATAATAATAATAATAATAATTTTTTTATAAATAATACATACTATTACATAACAATGAGTGAACTACAATTGGTGAAGTAGGTGATTCAAATTAATAGATTGAAAAAACTACATTGTTTAACCCGTAATTGATCACTTATCGAAAAGTTGGTTTGTGGCCTTGGAAGAATATATTTGTTGAATTATGATTTGTCCTCTAGAACAGGACTCGAGGGATAGATTGTAGGGATGAAGGGAAGACGAGAGAAATTGAGAGAGAAAAGAGCCTAAGATGAATAGAGTAAAGTATCTATCCTCTCATTCGTAACATAATATCTATTTATAATAATTGTGGTCATTGGATAAAATTAGGCTTTCAGCCCCACATTAGTGGGTCTCACAAGTCATTGTCTTTCATTAATTTGCTCTTATTTAATTAGAGTCGTTACATATCAGTTCTACGTTCTTTGATGCATTTTTATAAATATAATTGATATTAGTGTGTTTTCAGATTTGAGACTTATGCAGACACCCTTTCATATTTATTATTGTACCTTTTTAAATCAGTAACTGATATTAACAACTTCCCAAGAGTTTAAGGGTTTGTTTAGGGCAGCTACAGCTTATCCAGCTTATCCAGATAAACAACTTATACTGATAAGCTTTTGATTAACAGTTGATCCGGATAAGCTGTCTGACTGTTTGGTTTGTGCGTTTGGAAAACAACTCATTCTGGATAAATGATCATTCTGCCCCTATTTTGAATAAACTGTTTAGCTGTTTGGTTTGTGCATTTTGAGAGCAGCTGATTTACAAGTATTTTGAAGTAAATGAACAATCTAGCACACATAAACTATAATGTTCTCAACAAAACAACAATGTCTAAGCATTATATATTTTAGAACAACTAAATCATTTCATAACAGTACAAAAAAGATATATACCTCATCTAATAGTGAGAAATATATACATCTCAAGTTGTGATACCGTGGAACCCAAAACAACGTTGTCTGATTGGGAAAACATAGAATGAGACATACTTTCTGCTCACCTTAAGAACTTGCAGTCCTCCGGTCCGTGTGCCCACCACGGACACATGTAAAAATGTCGCCCATAGTTATGTTGAGATGTTAGTAATAAAGATGGCAGTCCGCAACGACATAGTACGCGCTCGGACTTTCCTGAAAACCTGTAGCTCATCTAACTAAAACTATTTAAAGGAGAACATACCAGTTAGAAAATAACTAATACAAAAAAATACAATATGAAAAAAAAGATTAATAAAAAAAATCCAATTCAATTTTGATATAAGAATATTAAAATGGAAGATTTATATACATGCAAATCAATTTGTATATATTTACATATCTAACACCAACATTTGTAAAACAAAGTATTTCTAGAAAGATCAAAAGATAAGTTTGGGGACAATTGCATGTGACACAGATTAGAAAGATTACTCACATAGCCGGGCAAGAAATCATCAGAGCATGATCTTCCACGCTTCAATAAGGTGGCATGATTATAGAAATAAAAATTTAGGTGTTATATATGAAAATATAAATAAACTGCGCTGCATGTATGCAGATCTTTCAAAATTCATCATACTGGTAGCACATCATATGGCAGCTTTCTACATTATGGGTGAAATTTTATCAAAGTACCTAATAAAAATTTAGGTGTCATATGTGAAAACCAATCAACTCTGAGGTGATTTGGGTCGACGGATCTTCTAATTAGTCGACTAAACTGAATTGGGTCGACTAATTTGTATAGGTATCGATCGACTTGTGCTCTGCGAAAACTGAGTGTCTTTCCAAATGACAACCAATCAACTTTGAGGTGATTGGTTTTGTTGTCTTTGATCTGGGTGGTCCTTCGGTGGTTGGGTAGTTGTTTAGTTGGCTAGTATTTCTTCGATCAGCTGATGATTTTCAGTCGATCGGCTTCATGAGCGGTTGAAGTTTTCTATCAATTCATTAAATTTCATCTTTTCCTTTCTAAGCCGTTTGATCGTCTTCAGATTCGTGCTGATAATTTCCTATATATAATATTGAACAAAATTAATTTTCTTAAAATATTTCTGTTAAAATTAATTTGTGATGGATTTTAAATTAGAAGTTTTGCTTTAAGTTGAAAGGAACATATAACTAAATAATTAATTATATATTCTACTCGTCTGAATATAAACTTGTAATTTTAAAATTAATAATAGCTTTCCCTACTATTTACTGTTTCAAAGAATATGCTGAAAGAATATTCTTGCTTGACTCGTGTCAACTGTCATCTAATCATGTAATAACGCCAACATTTGGTCGTTTCGATCCTGGGTTTTCTAACGCTAAATATATATATATATAAATAGTGCACACCGANATTTATATATTTATTTATATTTGAATTAATTTATGCAATTATATACGAAAATATGAATTTATGTTTACAAATCTATATTAAAAAGTGTTAATGTGTTGGTCTAAGAATTTGTGTTTAGAAGTGTTGTCAAAATTATATATATATATATATATATATATTTGGCTTTCAGCAATTATTGCTATTGGACTGTATATAATGGTCTAATTATAGTCTATAGCAAAATTACAATAATGAAGAGGAAAAAGAAATATGCAAAAAATAAACTCTTTTAAATATGTGAGTGGTAATTTTTTTATCCAATTAAATTTGAAATGATATATTTCCTCATGACAATCAAGCTAAATAGCCGACTTATTATTTTATCCTGGTGTCCAATTAAAATTGATCCTAATACAAATACATGATTAATTTTAATTTAACACATTTTTAATTGGACACCTGAAACAAATTACATCAGGTGTCCTGATACAATAATTTTTTCAGAGTTAAGACCACTGCAAATTAGTAGCATGCAAGCTCATATATGTCTGATACTAGAATCTAGTAGCACAACAAAAAGAAAAAAAATGATCATCTGTATCCTTCAATTGATTGTCATTTTCTTAAATGACAATTTATCTGAAAATGTGGTATCTTTCAACTCCAACTTTAATAATATGGGCATTGTTACATGCATACCAACCAGTTTTTATGCATTTAGATATCCAACACCTAAACTTTACTTTCTTAACTCTAATAATTTCAAATGATAAAAATGTCCATAATTATTTCACATGACCTGCCCCTGAATCTGCTCCTTCAATCTCATACTGTTTTGGTACCCAATGGTTGATTTATTCTTGGTTTGTTTATTTTACTTTTGAAGGTACTTAATAGGATTAATAAACATGCCAACTAATTGAATAAGTGATTGCCATTTTAAATAATTTTTTCTTAGGAGGGTATTTTTGAGAAGTTTATTACAGCAGAAAATTCTGCAATGACTTCATCTTCTTGTCATCACCTGTCTCCTCTTTAACCTTGTTTAGAGGAGAGGAGAAGACAAAGATTCATTTATATCATTTCTATCCTGTTGCTCTTTGTTCCTCTTTAATAGCATTATGGCAATCTTTCTTATTAGAAATCTTCTTGGCTCAATCCATATCTTGGAAGTAAGAAAGCTCAATGAAAGGTTTTCAGAAGGAATGAAAGTTTTGATTTTTTTTGTTGATTTCTTTTAAAACTGACATCAGATGTGTCGTTAAAAGCATATCTAAAACAATTAATTTAGAAATTAAGATTTCAAGCTGAAGAATTGGGGAAGAAGTGACCATTAGGAATCTGCATCTTTTGAATCACCACCAATCATCGTCCATCACCACCAACCAGACGTCTTCAGTCGTCGTCATGGGATATAAGCTCATCAACATGGTCCATGTGTGAACAACGGCTTACGTAGTTCATATCTCATACAACTCCGGAATCTGGTCTCTGTGGCCTCCGGACATCATTCATACTCACCCAAACGACCTGCGTGGTCATCAACTCATGCAACTCCTGACTCTGGCCCTCATGGCCTATGGATATCATTCATATTTGCCACAACTTTTCGTCTCAACTCTATGCCTCAACTCTTTGTTGCAACTCTTCACCGCGACCCAGGATGATTTTCTTCTGGTAAATCCTGAATCAGGTGAGGACTCCACCCCTACCTTCTCCTTCAGGGTTATTTATAGGCTCAAAAAAGATGCAACCATTAAATACTCATTATTATAGACTCCAAAAAAAAGCACAATATTAAATGCTCATTATTATATTAACTCAAAAATGTGTGCAACAATTGAATGCTCATCATTAAAAAAAACATTTCATTTTATATTCCTTTTGCTTTGGCCTTTCAAATTATGTATTTATAATTAAAATTAATTAGAATCATTAAAAATAAAAAAAATCAAATTCTACTATTTTAATTTTAAAAAATTGCTTAAAATTTTACTTCTCAAATTTATCTTTAAATATTTAAATTCCTTCTTTTCCAATAACCATTTGAATTTCAGCTAAGCCTCTCTGGATTCCCCAACTTCGGCTCACCGTTCCCACTTCCCACTAGCCTGAAAGCTAGACCTAGTAAAAAATTACATATTATTCCTCCTTGATAGGATTCGAACCACCCTCCTCCACTCACAACAAGATTGAAGCTATGAACTAAACTATGTTAAGCAAATTAATCTTAAAGATAAATTCATGAGGATAAAAATTAATCTTATACTAAAGAGTCATATACACGTAAAAAATGAGAAATTTTAGAACAAGATATTTTTGGACGACCAAAATGACCTCGCCCTAGAAATGGGGCAATTGATACGTTGCTGATACACATAAAATATATTGTGTTTTTAGACATATTTTTATACCTTTTTTTGAGATATTACACTTTAATGGAAGATATTTTTGTGTTTTTCTTTCAGGTACGAGTAAAAAGGTGAGAAATGCTTAAAGGAATGAAAATGGATCAAATTTGGAGCAAAAATGTGAAAATTGTGCTAAAGTGTTTTGGCACTTAAGCTCTAGATCCGGCGCTTAAGTGCCAGTAAAATAGAAAAGGCCGTGCCAAAGCGCTAGAGGCCCCGCGCTTAAGCCCCATAGGCAGTTATTTAACAATTTTTCTCATTTGGCCGAATTTTGAAGAGGTATTTGAGGCACCTATTGGCTTACGAGGGTGGTTATGACCACTAAAAACCAAAATATATTTAAAAGACTTGTGAAAGGAGGCATCCTTTGGAGAATTCATCAAATGTGGACACATTTTGAAGAGTTTCCAATGTACTTTTTGGAGATTTACAAAAGAAGGAAGTTAAGACATTTGAAGGCGTGCTTGAAAGTTCTGAAAAGAGTTAGAAGAAGAGGATTTCTAAGGAGTTTGGAGAGATAGTTTTGGCGAGATTTTCACACACCATAAAAATTTACTTTATCCTTTTTGTTTATAGTTTATTTTGAGAGAATTGTAAAAGAGAAGAGATTCAAAGGAACTTCAAGAGTTTGGTGAAGGATTTGAGATAAGTTTTTATCTTTTATTTTGAACAACTTTTGGTTTTATTCGAGACTTCTTGTTGGTTTTACAACAATTTCTACTTTTAAACTAAAGTGTGGTTTTATTTTCTTCATGGATTATAGGTAGTTTTCTTTATCTTTCTCCTTCAAATGATAAGTAATTAAAGTTTGGATGGAAGTTGTGGAGAGTATTGATCTTCAATGTTGGAAGAAGTTGTGATGACTTAAATCCATGAACTTCATTTACTTCTTGATTTGACCTATCTAGATGTTAAAATTTGTTGTGAGAACATGTAAGAACCGGGCTGGTAATGTTTTAGTCAATAATTGGAAAGAATGACATGAGATTGTATGAATGTGAATGTAATTCATATGATTTAGTGCAAATAAATAGGAAAATAACTATTGAAGGGTGTAGAGTTAGAGGACTTTAAAGTGATAGGTTAAAGCCCCCAACTTGGTTTATAGAAATAATTTTTGAAGGGTGTAGAGTTAGAGGACTTTAAAGTGATAGGTTAAAGCCCCCAACTTGGTTTATTGTTTAGGTTCTGATACGAGATGTTAGCCCCAGTGGGAGGGAATTGAGGTAACTCTAGAGTGAGAGGGGTGTAGAGTTAGAGGACTTTAAAGTGACAGGTTAAAGCCCCTAACTTGGTTTATTGTTTTATTCTGATACGAGATGTTAGCCCCTAGGTGAAGGAAATCGAGGGAACTCTAGATTAAGAGCTGGTATCTTCCCTGCCTAGCCGATCTCAGAATTATTCAAACTTTAAAGTAGTCAATGTTCTTTATAACATATCTAGTAAGGGTAAATAATATAATTGCTCCGATTTGACACAGTATAATTTGCATACTTCCATAACATAATTCTTATACTTATTACTGATTCATGATAAGAAGTAAAATATTTTTCAAATTTAGTGTTTTTCTCTTACATAAACTAAAGTTATCTTTTTAAATTGTTACCATTCTATCAAAATATCAAAAAAATCAAAATTATTTGATCTTTAATACTGTAAAAATATTTTTAGTTTAAGTAATTATCTTTTTAAAATAGAAAGATTGTAGTTCAATAGTGCATATTCTGTATTTCCCACTGGGTTCGATATTCAGGCCTTAATCAAAAAGTCATGTATTACTTGATAATAATACACATACTTGCGTATTATCCCAATATATATATATATATATATATATATAAATAATTTAAATTCTTATTTTCTTCAGGATCAAATTCTTGATACTGTTGCAAAGTAAGAAAATCTAAGTGAAAAATATCATCAAAAACATTGTTATACCGTGCACATAAACAGTAACGGGATCAGTCACCAATAAATTTTCATCATCTCATACAAATCCATAAGCATGACATGAATCACGAGACAATATTTTGAAAATGAAACATTTAAATCTTAATAAAATAGCCATCTAGAGCTCTTATTTTTGCAAACTTATAATCAACCTGGCTGGCTTGATGAGACAAATTTAATTATATAAAAACTAGTCTAATCTGAGTCAAATCAAGCCCAAATCAAGTCATTAAATCACTCTTGGAGGGTCTCCAGACATATGTGGAGGGTCAAACGGATGCTGAAGCTAACAAGTTTATAGTCGAATTCAGCATCTTGACAAGACGAATCCAACGAGGTCAAGATTGCGCAAGTTTGATATCATTAAGAAACTCAAATGTCCATTAAATATTGTTTGATCAGAGGAAGCTCTCCAAACGATCCTGTCAAAATGATTCATATTCATGTATTAATGACAACCAAAACACTATAAATAGAGTCTCACCCCTCACATGAGGGGGGGAATTGAAAATTAAGAGAGACTAGAAGCTCTAAGGAGCTGAAGTCCAGCGCCATCCCAACCATCGTCGACCTCCGCCGGCCATCTTCGACACTCGTCGATTGCCGTCAGCCACTATCAACCGTCACAATTGATCACCACCAATCATCGTCAATAACCACCAACTAGACGTCATCATTTATCGTCATGGAACATAAGCTCATCACTACGGTTCATGTGTGAACAATGACCTACGTGGTTCATAGCTTGTGCAGTTCCCGAATTTGGCCCCCGTGGCCTACAAAAGTCATTCATACTCACCCAAACAACTTGCGTGGCCATTAGCTAATGCAGCTCTCGACTCCAGCCCTCGTGACCTACGAATATCATTCATATTCGCCCCTACGACCTATGTGGTTCACAGCTCATGCAGCTCCTAACTCTTGCCCCCACGACTTACGAATGTCATTCATATTCGCCACTACAACATATGTGGTTTGTAGCTCCTGTTTTTTCTTACTATGGTTTCTTTGGCCCATCAACGCTTCTGTAACAACCATCTACAACACTCACGATGAACTACTACATTCAAAACAATAAAAAATAACCTTTCTAACTTATTGTTACCAAGAGCAGCAGCCAGATTACCGTTATACAACTTTGTAATTTCATCTTCCCTAAATCAGGAGAAGAATGTACCTGTGTACTCATCATTCATTGTGAATTATTTTAACTTGGCTAAAAAGTCAAGGTGTCTCATCCTACTTCTTTTCAGTTATCTGTGTGTGTTAAATTCTCGTGCAACACTAAGACGATAATCTATTGTTCTACTGCCACAAATTTTCTGGCACGCATAAGTAATGGTGGTATTTTTTGATGTGATAATAATAACTTGAGTGCTATGCAGGTTACATAAGAAAGTTTGAAGTATTAAATATAAGAACATTAGAATTGTCTAGTATATATGTAAATGCCCCATTTTCTATTTTTCAATGTCATTTTGCTGATTTTTCTTTTTTTGTATTTCAATGAACTCTGTTAGGCAATCACTAGATATGTGTTCCCTTTTAGGAAGGATTCTACAATAAAACTTTGGAGAGTAGGAATTGGAAGACTTGTAAGTAGTAATTGGGAGCACATTATACTCAATTATGCTGCAAGGTTTGCAAATTTCCAGTTCCTTAATGATGTTCTTTCTACCGAATCAACAAAGATAGCATGTTCTACCTTTATTCAATATGGAATCTACATATTTACCACACCATTATT
>JXCR01142172.1:0-25929 GCA_002079205.1 Phalaenopsis hybrid cultivar
GATGTTTGTGATTAAATTTTGAGTTGTCTTATATTTTGAATGTTGTGGAGGTAAATTTTATCGTGGTTGATTTTAATTTTTGTTTTGGTTTTGTGGCTATCCTTATAGTTTTAGTTTTTCATGCAGGGTGACATCGTTATTTAGCATGCAAATTTTTGTAAGAATAAAAGTATAGCATAAAAGTACAAGAAAGACACCGCTAAAAACTGTAAAAGCGAACCTGCTGAGACTTCTTGTTCCACCACCTGAAACTCAAAATGCATGTTAATGCAGTTTATATAGAGGTAAAAAGTAAGGTTTTGATAGTTTTCCTAACCCTATGTCATATCTTGGTGGGTCCTTAGGAGTTTAATTAAGGATGATTTTCTCAAACAAAACATATTAAGTTTAGTAGATCTCTGAGGCATCCAACAGATTTGTCAAACAAAACATATTAAGTTTAGTAGATCTTTGAGGCATCCAACAGATCTAGAGAAAGAAGCAGGTCCGTGCTACTTTCTCGCTGCATAGTGGAAAATCCCAAGTTCTTTTAAACTTATTATGTTGCTTAATAATTTATCCTGTAAAACACCCTAATGCTCAATGAACATTGATGTTTCAATTATCCCTAAGAATAGGGTAATTATCACTAGCAATTTAATTTTGAATATTATATGGGTGAAGACTTTTAAAGAGGCAAGTTATTCTTATTGGAACACTTAGCCAAATTTTGATCCTAATTAGGCTTGTAGTGTTTGAAAGATGTTCTAATTTTCAATGATAATTACTTTCTAATCCTCATTTAAATGAAACTTGATTTAGCCTAAGTCACTACTAAGCCTTTAAGACCTATGTGAGTGNTAGAATGCCATTAAAAATTATTGGCAGCCATACTTCAATTAAAGCATAAGCGTCATGAAATGGTTTTGACATCAATGAACCATCAGTAGCGGCATTGATAATTGATCTAAGAGATCTAATTAATCCGTTTTAAAAAGTTTGAATTATTTACCAATCTGGTATAACATGGTGCAGACACTTTATTATGAGTTCTTTAAATCATTCTCATGCTTCATAAATAGATTCCCCTTCAAATTAATTAAAAGATGTAATATCATTTTTAAGCTTTGCAGTTTCTTATGGTGGAAAATATTTAGCAAGGAATTTTTGTGCTAAATCACCCCAAGCTCTGATAGATCCAGGTGCTAATGAATTCAATCACATCTTAGCTTTATCCCTCAGTGAGAAAGGAAATAACCTAAGTCTTATGGCATCATGAGATACACCATCATATTTAAATGTAGCGCACAATTCTAGAAAATTGGCAAGATGTAAATTTGGATCTTCAGTTAGTGATCCCCCAAACTGATTATTTGAATCCATTTGGATAATAGCTGGTTTAAGCACAACTGAATTAGCTACTACAGTAGGTTTTGGAATAGTACAATGAAGTTCATCTACAGTAGGGTTAGCATAATCTCTTAAAGGTCTAAACTCTTTATGAATTTCAGCATTTTGATCATTCTGGTATGCCATTTCTGTAATTTTTTTAGATTTTTCAAGATTTTTAATTTTTTTTTTTTGTTTTTCTAATTTTTCTAATAGTTCTCTCGAATTCAAAATTGTAGGGCACTAGTCCTTCAAAACCTGAACTACACATACACTAACATATAATAAAATTAAAATAAACACACTCAAAATAAGATACAATAACTTTTAAAGTATAAATAAAACTTTCTACAAATAGAAATTTACTTTTAAAATCAATTTCTCCCCGACAATGGCGCCTAAAACTTGATCCCAACTTACTACTTTTATGCAACAGTATAACAATAATTTTGATTACATTTTTCACTTAAATTTTATTATTTTGCAACAAAACCAAAAACTTGATCCTAAAGAAAAATAAGAATTTAACTTTTAATTTATATATATTGGGATACTACGCAAGTATATGTATCGTTATCAAGTAATATAGGACTTTTTGATTAAGACCTGAATATCGAACCCACAGGGAGATTATGCAATATGCAGTTTTAGAAACTTTCTATTTTTAAAAAGACAATTATTTAAACTAAAGATGATTCTTGCAGTAATGAAAATTTAAAGTTTTTTGGTATTTTCAATATTTTGATAGAACAATAACAAGTTAAAAAGATAACTAGAGTATTTGCAGAAGAAAAACACTAAAGATGATAAATATCGTTCTTCTTATCATGAATCAGTAATAAGTAATAGGAATTATGTTGTGAAAGTATGCAAATTATGTTGTGCCAAATAGGCGTAATAATATCCTTTATCCTTACTAGTGATGTTATAGTGAACATTGGCTAATTTAAAGTTTGAATAGTTCTAAAAACCAGCTAGGTAGGGAAGATATTAGCTCTCACTCTAGAGTTCCCTCGATTCTCTCCACTTGGGGGCTAACATTCTCGTATTAGAACCAAAAACAATAAAACAAGTTGGGGGCTTTAACCTGACACTTTAAAGTCCCTAACTCTACACCCTTCAATGAATATTTCCCTATTTATTTGTGCTCAATCATATGAACTACATTCTCATTTGATAGAACAATAATAAGTTAAAAAGATAACTAGAGTATTCGCAGAATAAAAACACTAAAGATGATAAATATTGTTCTTCTTATCATGAATCAGTAATAAGTAATAGAAATTCTGTTATGGAAGTATGCTAAATGTGTTGTGCCAAATAGGAGAAATAATATTCTTTACCCTTACTAAAGATGTTATAAAGAACATTGGCTAATTTAAAGTTTAAATAGTTCTAAAGACCAGCTAGGCAGGGAAGATACTAGCTCTCGTTCTAGAGTTCTCTCGATTCTCTCCACCTAGGGGCTAACGTTCTCATATTAGAACCTAAAACAATAAAACAAGTTGGGGGTTTTAACCTGTCACTTTAAAGTCCTCTAACTCTACACCCTTCAATGAATATTTTCCTATTTATTTGCGCTCAATCATATGAACTACATTCTCATTCATACAATCTCATGTGATTCTTTTCAATTGTTGACTGAGACAATACTAACCCGGTTCTTACATGTTCTCACAACAAATTTTAACATCAGGATTGGCCAAATCAAGAAGTAAATAAAGTGCATGGATTTAAATCATCACAACTTCTTCCAACATTAAAGATCAATACTCTCCACAACTTCCATCCAACACTTAATTACTTATCATTTTAAGAAGAAAGATAAAGAAAACAAAGTCACACTTTAGTTTAAAAGTAGAAATCATTGTTAAACCAACAATAAGTCTCAATTAAAACCAAAAGTAGTCTAAAACAAAAGATTAAAACTTATCTCAAGTCCGCCACCAAACTCTTGAAGTTCCTTTGAATCTCTTCTCTTTTACAACACTCTCAATATAAAAACTAAAATAAAAAGGATAAAATAAATATGTGGTGCCTAAAAATCTCTCTCAACTAACTCCTCAATTCAAGAACTTTCAAAACATTCTCTTTTCAAGCACACTTTCAAAGACTCAATCTTCTTTCTTTTATAAATATCTAAAAGGAGCCTTAGTATCTCTTCAAAATATATCTTGATTTGATGTACTTCTATAAAAGATGCCTCCTTTCGCAATAATTTTGGTCCATGGTGGTTGTAACCACCTATTAAGCCAATGGGTGCCTCAAAAACCTCTTTAAAGTTTGCCAAAACTAAATTTATTCATCCAATAACTGCCACTGGCGCTTAAGTGCGGAGCCTCTGGTGCTTAGGCACGACCTTCTCTGTTTAATGGGCACTTAAGCGTCGGATCTGGTGCTTAGGCGCCAAAACACTCTTGCCCAATTTTCTCCTATTTTCTCCAAATTTGATCCTTTTTTACTCCTGTAAGCATTTTTCACATTTTTACCTATGCCTGAAAGAAAAACACACAAATACCTTCCATTAAAGCACAATATCTCATAAATAGGTATAAAAATGCGTCTAAAAATACTATATATTTTAAGTGTATCAGAGATCCAACCAACCCATTATAAAAGGTTTGAATTATTAGCCAATCTGGCATTGCATGGTGTGGACACTTTCTAAGGAGATCTTTAAAAATTTTCCAAGCTTCATAATTGACTCCCTTTCAAACTGACAAAAAGATGTGATATCATTTCTAAGCTTAGCAGTTTTTGAAGGTGGGAAATATTTAGATAAAAATTTTTGTGATAAATCTCCCCATGTTCTGATAGAACCAAGTGCTAATGAGTTTAACCACATCTTAGTTTTATCCCTTAATGAAAAAGGAAAAAGTCTAATCTTGACAGCATCATTCGACACTCCATCATATTTAAATGTAGCACACAACTCTAGAAAACTAGCAAAGTGTAAATTAGGATCTTCAGTTGGAGTCCTCTAAACTGATTATTTTGTACCATTTGAATAATAGCAGATTTAAGCTCAAATGAATTGGCAGCTACAACAGGGTTTTGTATACTCAAGTGAATTTCATCTATTGTAGGATTAACATAATGTCTTAAAGGCCTCTGATGATGCTCATTTTCATTTCCAACATTGTTTAAATTGAAAGTCATTTTGCTAAATTGATCTTTCTCTTTTTATTATTTTCAAATTTTTCTAACAGTTCTCTCTAATTCAAAATTGTAAGGTACTAAATTTTCAGATCTTACACTACGCATAAACAAATAAAAGCAAGTACTTAACAATAAGCAAACACACTTAAATAATAAAATGTTCAAGACTAAGCTGCTAATACTCTTCTTTTATATTTGTTTTTAAAATAAAATAAAATATTTACAAATACTACTTTTTGTTACTTCCCCAACAACGACGCCAAAAAATTGATGCGGGGGTAGATTTAGCGTGTAAATCTTACAAATATTTTTCAATATTACTAAATTATACACGGTAGATATATAATAAATATGTAATATAATACCAACAAAAATACCTTATATGAAAATAGTTTATCTTTTAAAACTCTTTTTAAACTGTCAAATCCTCGTTAAAATCAACGCAAGTATATGTATTGCTCAAGTAATAAAGGGCTCTAAAGAAGTCCTAGATATCGATCTCACAGGGAAGTTGGAAAATCCTTGAAGTAAGTTTTTGAAATTATTTTATAATTTAAAACTACAAAAATAAAAGTAAAGTGCAAAGTTTGAATTTTAACTACTATGGTAAATGATATGTAAAATGCAGTTGAAAATAAAGTTAACTAACTAAGAACTAACTTTCAAAAGTAAAATTACAAAAACTAAACAAATTGTTTGTTTTGACTGAAAGCTTAAATTTAAGAAAGCATCCTTCTCCTTTACAATAAGTATATGAATTGTAAAGAAATTGAAATCATTTGAAAATATATATAAAACATGTTTTGTGCCAAATAGGAGCAATCATATTCTTTACCATCTTTTGAGTGTTGTAAAGAACATTGACTAATCATGATTTTGGTCCCTAATTTGGTGGTAAGGATGGGAGGATGCCAGTTGCCACTCCAAAGCTCCCACTACTCCCTCACCTGAGAGTTAACAATCTCGCATCAGTTTCCATTCAACTAGACCAAATTGAGGATTTTAATCTGTCACCTTAAAATCTCCAATTCTGCATCCAACAAAGTATATTTCTCTATTTATTTGCACCCAATCCCATGGATGACATACTCTCCCATGAAATCAAATGTGATTCTCCCTATGTTGTAGAAATCACATCCATTTTCAGAACATATGTCTTTCAAAAAGTTTTAACATTTTAATTGATCAGACATAAAGTAAATTAAGATCGGAGTTCAAATCTTCACAATTTATTAATCTTTGAAATTGTAGAAAATAAAATCAATTCTTCACAAAATTATATCTCAAATTAGGGAGAAGGATAAAGAAGACTACTCACAATTCATGAGAAGCAAACGATAGAACACGAGTTTCATATATAAAAATAAGTTTACAAAATAAAAGAAATAAAAGACACAACTTATCTCACAATCATTCCCAAGAATAAACTCCTAGAAGTTCTCTTTCAAGCACTTTCCCTTTTACAATCTCACTCAATTCTCTCTTAGAAGTGTAATGAAGAAGAAATTTCTCACCTTCCCTCTCCTCTTACAACCCTAGAAGAAAATATCCTATTCTCTCCTCTTGCCTCTCACGCCAACTTTCTCTCTCTCTCCCTTTCCTCTCTCACAACTCTATGAAGTCTTCTCCTTATTTTGGGCTACCTCCTTTGAAAAAGAATTCAAAATTCCCCCCTAAAAGTCTACACTTTTGAATTCAACAGATGTGTCATTTGATCCAGAAGACATATCCCTTTATAAAAGAACCTTTCAAAGTGTCTGGATGTGTTGAATTACTTTAATAGGTGTGTAGAGCAAGTGTCCCTTTGAAAATTTGCACAAAATTCCTCTCAAACTGCCTTAATTTGTAAGAAGTCATCTTGGGCACATTGTTGACCTCACTTTTGGGTTAGGGTTTTGGGTCTTTCCTTTAGTGACTAGGATCTAGCTGTATGACTTTCCTAATGATTATCTTAGCATCATAGAATCGTTACCCACCTTCTCCTTAGCCATTTCAACCAAGTCTTTGTTCTCTATGTTGGTTCTATATGTGATCAATAATCTTTAATACAAAGATTAGAGATTTTATAAGGGAACCCTGAAGAGAATTCTTATAGGACCTTTGGACAATAGAAAAGTCTTTTATTGCTCTACACCTTTTTGGACTTCAATACATTGCATCCTCATTCATAATCACAATGTTCATGTTGGTGCTATTTATGGTTGATGTTTGCAAATATTGTCTTAATGGCTTGCCCCAATCTTCATTGATGTTTGCAACTGTATTTATTGTTTCTTCTTTTCCAAGCTTGTGTAGAGTTTCGAAGTTGATCCAAGATACGACTCAACTTCCTTGCACTGTGACTTCAATGGAATCCTCTGGGGGACACGCCATTTCCTTAGCAAGTTTTGCTAGAGCGTCGGCATGGGCATATTCTCCCCTAGGAATCCGGTAGAAAGTTACATCAAGAATCTGCTCCTGGATTCTCATCGTGTACTGATGGTATTCTACTAATCTTGATTTTAAAATTCTGTATTGTCCGGCGACTTGCTGGATGACGAGTTGGGAGTCGCCATTGATGGCAATGTTTGTTATATCCATTGAGATTGCCATTTCCAACCTGGTGATTAAGGCTTCATACTCTGCTTCATTGTTGGTTCACGACTCTGTCAGGCAGTATGAGAACCTCAACATACCCCTATCTGGCGTGATAAAGATCAAACCAATACCTACTTTGTTAGGTATAACTGTGCCTAATCCTTTGTCTTTTCTGGCTGACGAAGCACCATCGAAGTACATCTCCCAGCATTGCACACTAGGTAATTCCATTTATAATATTTTCTCTTCTAATAACTGGTCGTTGAGAGAGGATCAAGCTGGCAGTGGGTGTGCAGCAAGAAATTCTTCTAGTATCTGTCCCTTGATAACACAGAGGGGCACAAAAGTTATATCAATTGCAGTAAGATCATTGACCACCTTGCTAAACGTCCAGAGAGTGTTGGTCGGGTCATCAGATATTGCAACGGATTAACTTTCAAAATTAGGGTAAGCTTATCAGAAAGCATGTAATGTCTAAGCTTTTGGGTGACAAAAATTAATGCCAGACAATGCTTCTCAATAGGCGGATACTTTATCTCCATCGGTATTAGGCGACGACTCAAGTAGTAGAGTGCATTCTCATTACCCTCATCATTGACTTGGGATAAGAGTGCTCCAAGTGAGTCATCTAAAGTTGAGATGTAATGTATCAACGGTTTCCCTAGGATATAGGCTGCCAAGACAGGAGGTGTCATTAAATATTGCTTAACGTCCTCGAAGGCCCGCTGGCATTTCTCTTCCCAAATAAATTTGGCATCCTTTTTAATTAATGCCGAGAAAGTCTGACACTTACTTGAGAGATTAGAAATAAAGCGTCTCAGATATGCCAACTTCCCATGGAAGGAACATAGTTGTTTCAAGGTTTTAGGAGGAGGCATCTCCAATATAGCTTTAATCTTATCCGGGTCGATCCCAATTCTCTGATGACAGATAATGAATCCTAGAAAATTCTTGGAGGTAACGCCAAAGGCGCACTTTATGGGATTCATCTTGAGAATTTATTGCTGTAATCGTTTTAACACAATCCTCAAATCATACAAATGGTCTATTTTCCGTTTACTTTTGATGATCAAATCATCCACATAGCATTCTACTTGGTTGTGAATAAGGTCGTCAAAAATCTTTGTCATTGCACGCCAATATGTTGCTCCGACGTTCTTTAGGCCGAACGACATCACTATGTAGCAGAAAATTTCAACCGGTGTTCTGAAGGCTGTAAGTGCTGCATCCTCGGGAGCTATCTTGATTTGGTTGTATCCCGACGATACGTCCATGAAGGAGAAAATTTCATGTGTTGAAGCGATATCCACCATCATCTCCGGCATTGGTAGTGGAAACTCGTCTTTTAAACATGCCTTGTTCAAATCTCTGAAGTCAACACAAACACGGATCTGTCCTTTTTTCTTCTTAACAGATACAATGTTGGCTAACCACGTGGGGAATTGTTCTTCTTTAACAAAGTTGGCGTCTATTAATTTATTCACTTTGGCGATAACTTGTTGTTCTATTTTGAGGCGCATTCTCCTGGGGGCTTGTTTTACTGGGGTTATAACCCTGTCCACCCCAAGTTTATGAACTGTAACCTCTGCTGACAGTCTTGGCATTTCATCGTAGCTCCATGCAAAGCAATCTTTAAATTCTATTAATAGTTTGATCAATTATTCAGATTCTTTCTCATTAAGTAGAGAACTTATAAATGTAGGTCGGGATCGTTCTTCAGTCCCGAGGTTAATCTCTTTCAATTCATCAATCGTTGACCTAATTTCTTCGTCAATTTCTGGGGGAGCATCTTCTATTGGTTGATCAGTAGAGTCATCCTCTATATCGAGGTAATCCTCTTCTAACTAGCCAGTAACAACCATGCAAAATTCAGAATCATCGACTAGTCCGATTGTACCAAATCCGAGACCCTCTTTTGAATTTGGAGTTTGACTTATACTGCTCCATAGTTTTACAAAAAGTTGAAGTTTATCATTTGGCATTTGTTTTGGTAATTGTCCCTATTGAATTAAATTTTGAACACAAGGTGAGAAGTAACCAAAAGGCAATTCCATTAATTCATTAGAATCATCATCAAGATTTACATGTTTTTCAAGTTCAGTAGAGGTAGAAGAACGATAAAATTTGATCGGCTTGGAACCAACACTATGGACTTCCATAACCTCTAAACTTTCAACCTTTTGAGGGAGAATCGGAGTGAGGGTCATAGCATTCACATAGTGGTTTATCCGATCATACATTATTTCATATTCATTTTATCCGATCATACATTATTTCATATTCATGCATTATTTCATATTCATTCTTTTTTGTATCTTCTAGGGATATCTCGTACTGAGGTCTTTTCCTTCTTGTCATCATTATTTCATCTTCAGAACTATTTTCATCACTAATGTTGATAGTTGTCCTAGTCTGTTCAACGATTAAATTGATCCTTCCTCGTCCACATCCCTGGACTCGACCTTGGATGCGCGAACTAAAAGGCCTTTCACCATCTCTTTATAAAGGAGTGGTGGAAGATTGCTGAAGTGGAGTTAAATGACCTCCTTTTTGTGATTCTTCTAAATCTTCATCTTTGTTTGTGATAACTTCACGAGAGAAGACAGTTTTCTTTGGAGGCGCGTAGTAGGCAACATCTTCATGCATACCAACTTTATGCACTGAAAATGGTTGTAGGTCTCCCCTGATGCAATTCTCTTGACCATCTTTGTGGTATTTGATGCACTGGTGTAGAGATGATGGAACCTTCATGAATCCATGGTCAACCCAATAGGCGTTAAAAGAGGTCTCGGAGTTGATGATATGAAATTTAGCGGTTTTCAGGATTTCTCCAACCTTCATAAGCAATGTAATTTATTTGAGGGCTCTTTCTCCCTTTGGGTTGAACCCTCTTAACATCATCTTATTGGTCGTAGGCTCTTGAGCTTCAATATCCAAGTAGGCCAATGTTTGTAGGCTCATCAAGTTATGAGATGCTCCAGGATCCACTAAAACTCTGGACAACACAAATTTGTACGATCCTCCAATTTTATCTTGATCATGTGGTTCTTCCACTGGTGGAGGTGGGGGTACCTCTTCTCGAGTCATTATTTATTTTCCTTTGTTTGTTGGAGCTGTTCTTGGTGGTAACACTTTTTTTCTTCTTAAGTTAACTTCTACAATTCTTCTTGAGATATCATTATTGAATCTTCTGGTGACTTTTCCTCTTCGTCGAAAAGATCTAAGTTGATGGCAAGCAATGTACCATGATGCTCGAGAATTGGCTCCTTGTTATCGGTGCTGTCGTAAGCGGTATTATTGATGTCTTCTTTGGACTTGACAACGAGTTCATCAGACTTGAGTACGATTTGAGGATCATTTTGGGAATCGAGATTGAAGCTAGATTGGTCATAATCAATTACGTTATCTCTAGAAACAGTTAAAATGTATCCGAAATGAAAATCATTATATTCATAAGATCCCAAAGGGATAAAAAGATAATTATACAAAGTCAAGGGTTCGAGGATTTTCTTCCCCGAATCTGAGACAACCAATCTAGTAGAGGCAGCCCCTATCCTACCCCCCTTGCTATCAATCTTTGAGGTGAAGCTTTTCTTCCTCTTGTTCTTTTTTCTTGACGATGACGGATCTCCTAGTGCAATCTTCATCTCGGGCTTGGTATGTTTCAGACTCTAAATAGAGGCTTGTTTTTATGTAGACTGGATTTTGTTCAGTATTTTCTTGGATGATTTGCTCCAAACTTCATTCCATTCTTCTTTGGTATTCGTAGAAGCTTGTTTTAACGAATCTTGTATTTGATTAAGGACACTCTTGAGCTCATCCCAAGTTGTACTCCATCCATCTATCCCGACATACAGATCAATTGGGGAGATTGACTCAGTTGAAATCATGTTTATGGAACCTTTTTTGAGTTCTCTTAAATACTCTTTCAGGATTGATATGTTCTCTTCTTTAAGGTTCCTCTTGAGTTAGTCTTTAAAGACGAAACATTTTTCTATAGTGTGCCCGAGCAACTGGTGGTATGGGCAATAATTTGGTTCATTCTTTTTATCCACCTCTTCAGGCTTCTTCAGATTTGGTATTCTGAATTTTGGCTTCTTCATCAGACTCCTGAATATTTTAGGTATAGCTTCATCTTTGAAAGAATACACCATTTTACGTCGCTTTGACAGGGACACTTTCTTATCCCCTAGTTGCGGTAATCCCTCTTGAGGCGGCCACTGGTTGGATTGATTATTCTATTTCTGAGAGGACTGGCGATGTTCTTCTGCATATATCTTTATTGACTGCTTTCCTTTATCGACGGTCGCTACTACTACGGATTTCTTTTCGAAAACTTTGGCCACCTTGGCCTTTTCATGTGGCTCCATGTGCTTTATTTCTTCTTGATGAATGCTTCTCGAAGGATTTGATGGTGAGTCCTTTAAGCATGAAAGCTACTGGCCCATGAATGCTCTTGAGTAAAATTTTAATTGCATGATGTTCAGTTCACATTTCATGCTAAGGTTTCTCCACCTCAAAATATAGTCTGTCAAAATTTCACTAGGCTTGTAAGCATGAAATCTAATGGCCCATGAATGATTTTGAGTAGAATCTCAATCGCTTGATGTTCCTGTAGCTGAGGTTCACATTTCATGCTAAGGGCCTCAAAATATAGTCTACCAAAGTTTCGCTAGGCTTTTGTCTTTCCATCATGAGCTCTCCAATAGACCCATGGTGTTGTGCCCCGGCAAATCTTTTCAAAAATAACTGTTCTATTTCAGAAAATGTTTTAACTGACCCATTAGGCAAGTCAGTGTACCAGTCGAAAGCAATTTCTAACAAACTGCTGACGAACTGCTGGTAGAGTAGGGCTTCATTACCCCTCGTGTTGCCACAACTGGCTTGGAAATATGCTATATGCTGTCTGTGATTTCCAGTCTTGTCGAATATTTTTTAGTTTGGGTCCACAAAACCCTTGGAGAAAGGCACGACATCAAACTCCTTCGGGTAAGTTCTACCCTTCAAAATTGATGCACCGCACTTGAATTGGGCTAAGGCATCCCGAACTTGTTCAACCATCTGCTTGAACTCCTTTTCTAGCATGGCACTTGATGGAGAATCTTTCTTTGGTTGCTCATCTTTGTTTACTGAAGTAGCCTCTCTTCTTTCATCTATAATGTGTATGATTTCTGGCTGATTTATCTCTGAAGAAGCCAATTACGGTGCTTGCGATTTCCCCTGAATGGTGACCATGGCGGTCATAGCTGCAGTCATCTCTTCTATTCTTTTCTCCAGTAGACTAACCTGCTCATGCCTTAGGAGGATAACCCTACACAGCTCATCTATGGTGTTCTCTTCAGTCTAAGGTTGAGCCTCGGGTGCAGATGTGGTGGCTCTAGTTTCAATCACATGGACATCCATGAAATCCTCCTCCAGGTAATCATTGTAATCAAAATTTTTATTGTCGTTATCGATGAAAACTCTGTGTTCTTGAGCCAACTCAGAAATCTCGATCCTGAGTTTCTCAACTTTTTCTTCAATTATTGATTCCTTGATTGCTTTAAGATCTGGAGGTCTGAGTTTCTCAACTTTTTCCTCAATTATCGATTCCTTGATTGCTTTAAGATCTGGAGGACCTTGGGGAACATCCTCTACTTGTTCCTCCATCTCGCTGGCTATCGTTGTGACGATGTCAGATATTTCAGACACTAGTTTCACTTCCTGTTCTACGAGCTCACTGAATTGTATCGGTGCAGTGACCTTGGGTACCCATACCTTCTTCTTTTTCGACGATGATGTCTCAGGATGGAGCGTCTTAGTAGAAACATCGGTATGTCGAGGGAAAGTATGCTCCCCGTGGTGTAGACCTGCTACAGTGCCAGGTAATTGTTATTTTTTTGCCTTTGGGATTGTAGAAATATCTTCATAAAGGGTTATGGGTAAGATCTTCGGACCAAGTCTCGACTTAACCAGTCGACCTGCAGTCTTGGTGGCAGTACAATCAGTAGTACTTACTGCAGTATCAATTATGTTCCTTAAACAAAACCAAACGGGGATGCGAGTAAGTGACACACCAGTTTTATTGTGGGATTATCTGGCGGATTTGACGCCCTTCAAAATTTCCTTCTTCATGCCAGGAGAAATTGCATCTCCCACTCCTTTAAGTAACTCGCTAACCAAACATCCTTATTTGGTAGCAAGCCTTCTGAAAACTGCACTAACTCTAGTGATAGGAGTGAACTTCTTTCTCTCCTCACCGTGTCCATGAAGTGATGGTAATGTGGCAGCGATCCTTCGGATACTCTCATATCAATTGGTATCTGTCAGAGGATGGAATCTACTCCCTCGTAGGAGTGGATAAATTTTTTATAACACTTCTTCAACTTGATGAGGTTCCTCCTCAACAGATGTCTCCTCGAAAGTCTAGGTTTTAATGGCCCTCCAAACTCTTCTGTTGCGGTTCCTCCTTTGAGTAAGGGTTAGTGGTATAGTCCTTGAAATTGATCTGATCTCAAACACAGGTGGTGGGACAGTTAATCCCTTAGTCAGATCCTCAACAATCATTACTTCTTTCCCCTTAGCAGTAGCGGGGCTAGTGGGTTTGACGGGTGTCGTGTTGGCAGTAGCTTTAGCCTTCTTACAGGCAGGGAAGTTCTGAAGGCAGTTTAGATTGAATTTTGTAGATAGCTACTGTATCTCTAGAGCGGCGATCTTCATTACCACAAACGGGGCTTTCCCAAGGTTGACCTTGAGATCTTCAAATTTGGCTCCAAATTTGATGGTAGGAGCGAGGTTACAAGCTTCATAGCTCGTTGACAGGTTGCAGGAAAATGTTAGTGTTGGGTAGGCCATTGCAGTAGGCTTAAAAACATAAAGTTTCATGGTTAGCTATATGGCCAAAAACCTCGTAATTTTTTTAGTGCAAGCGCTGAAAGTAGAGGTCAATCTGTAGACCGGGTGGGTCTTAATTTATGGATATTTTAAAATCTTGTTTAAGAAAAATTAAGATGTGTAAAATTTTAATAAATGTAAGAAAATTTCAAAGTGCGTGCAGCACAACACAATTTTATTTAATTTGTGGAATAGCAAATCAAATTTGGAAGGGAGATGTGAAGTATTTTAGGACCCAGTGCGGGACCTACTTAGTGGCAGAAAATGCCCAGGTGGAACTAGTCCACCAACACACCTATTGGGGGTCCAACCTCACAGAAAAATTTAAGGAGTCCTTAATGGCCTTCTGAACGCCTCTGTTCGAAGATGGTTGAACAACTAGTTCTGAAGTCCAAGGAGTTGGTTGTACCTTCCCAAGACAGAAATGGGTAAAGTATGCCAACAGAAGAAAGGTAATTTGGTCCAAGAGGGACATGGACACATTACCGATGTGTGAAAATAATATCTCTTGATTTGTATGGAGAGAAAAGCTTGTGCCCAGCGGAGTCGCCAGAAGCTGTCGGCGTTATTTATGGTTGGAGGAGTTGCCCGTAAGAAGTTGTCGGTCACTGGAATCGAAATCCCGTCGCTTGCTTCAGAAGGACATTTTAATTTACATATATATTTAGTTTTAGAAAAAAAAATATGAAGTCAAACTGACACCATATTTTCATAGTTTAAATGAAAGAGCATTGTACCTCAAACCCTGTATCTATCCCGAAGGATAAATACAAGACATGAGGATGAGGCTCGATCAAATAAACTAAGGAATATATGACATATGTTTGGTCTGCGAAACCTTTATATTTGCCAACAAGTTCCCATATTTAATATAAAGAATTAAATAGGGTTTATATTAAGCTGGGTTCGGACATGCTTCCTATAAGGGCTAGCCCCTATAGTTAATTACATCTTAAATGACCAAAGTCACCTAAGAGGACTCTCGATAAAAATCAGGAAATATTATCTTCAAGGAGTTTCAAAGGGCAGGACTTTTGGTTCAAATTTGGAACATTTAGTTGTAGAGTCCAAAGGAGGAAGAACTAGGGGATGTCATGGATCCAGATGAGAACCTCGGTGACTTCCCAAGCTATCCTAATGTTTGGCTTCATTTCTAAGGAAAAATATTTAGGTGTTTCATCTTGACAATTTTATTAGTTAGGGCTTACATTTGTGTGAAATAATCACACAAATAGCCTGAAAGATGTGAGGATTTAGGTCGTGACAAAGGACAATCTCGGAATCCTAAGATGAGTTAGGGCTTATATTGTATAGCAGGGTTGTACAAAAGCCTAAAGATAAGGTGAGGATTTATGTTGCATAAGAAAGAAACCTCAAAGTCCCATGGCTTTTGTTGTTTATATCTAAGGAAGGAAGATTGGTTTAGTTGAGGAAGACAGGTTTTGCTGTTGAAGATGGCTGTGATGTCCACCATGCTAACTCCAAGCTCGTTGTCGCGATGAGTTTGAGTTTTCTAGTGTGTCAAGTTATGATGTTAAATCAGGTGGCCCTATGGTTGAATTTCTTTAAATTTTATAGGGGCATATTAAAATTGATTAGACCGACACCGGTTAGGATCCTACGGATCCCTTGTTCCGGCACCACTATTTTCTATTGGATTCACTTAGTTCAAATAAAATTACTAAACTCAACTTAATGAGTTCCATAATTTCATTTAGACTATGGGAAGCCTCGTTAGCAACCGTAGNTTAACTTATCTTTTTCAATTGGGAAAGTAAGGTTGGATTCTACCAATTAACCCCTTGGGTTTCAAACATTCAAATTAAGATCAGAGGTTACCCATTTCACTCCTTGAATTAAGCCTAAATGTTAATTAAGGCTAAATTTCCAAAATTACACATTTTCCCCTAGACTCTAACACTTCATAATTTGTCAAATTCAATTCAAATGACTTTGAAATTTTTATCCTACCTCATTCATTGGTCAATTAAGACATCAAAAGAGAAAATATGATTTTTGAAAATTTAATTTATTTTATATAATTATTTTCATGCAAAAATAGGATTTTGCAAAGAAAATTCCTAACTTGACCAAGGTAAATTGTAATCCCTTGAAATTTTTACTGGACGAAAATTTAGACCATAGAAGCCTTTGTACCAAATTTCATGATTTTTTGATTTTCATGTAAATTTTAAGAATTATTTTAAGTTCTAGGGTATTTATTAAATATAAAATATTTTAAATGGAGAAAATTAAGTTTTCTATGTTTGAAAAGTCTTTCTAAGGTCAGAACACTTTGAGGAGAAGATTTTATATTTTCTAATTTTTTTTTTATTTATTGGAATAATTTTGTGGAAATCCATTTTTTATCCTTTAAAAATTATTTTAAGCTTCAAAATATCATATTTTTGTTTAAAAAATCGAAAAAAATATTCTAATGGTTCCTAAGTACTTAGGAAGTAATTTAGAACATTTCCATGAGTTTTATTATTTTTGTGATTTTTATGAATTTTTCTAAGTGATTAAGAAGCAATTTAGAACATTTCCATGAGTTTTATTATTTTTGTGATTTTTATGAATTTTTAATTGAGCAATTTAGAACATTTCCATGAGTTTTATTATTTTTGTGATTTTTATGAATTTTTAATTATTCAAATAATTAAAATAGGCCAAAAATTAAGTTTTTATTTTAAATATTATTTTATTTTTATAAAATATCCTAAAAAATTGACTAAAAATAAAGTTTTTATTCTAAATATTATTTTATTTATAGAAAATACCCCTGATCACAGAGAGCTCAAAAAAACTAAGTTTCATAATTTTTGGAGTTGTATTTTGATTTTTAAAAAATCATATAAAAGTCAAAAGTAATGTTTATCTTTAAAAATCAACTTAAGTTATCAAATGAACTCAAAATATTTTGAAATTTTTATGGTGAGTCCTTTGGATTAGGAACCATAGTCGAGATCAAAAATCAAGTCATTTAAAATGTTTATATTTTCCAAAATTAATTATCTTAAGTATTTCAAATGACTTGAATCATGAAGATTTTTCCTAAAGGCTCTCTGGTAATCATAAACCTTCCAAAATTTTCTTAGATTTTTCTAAGCAACATGCTAATTTCCATGGTTATTTGAGCAAAGAATGCACTTAAACTTAAAAAAAAGAATGGATCTCTATTTAGAGGTCTCCTCTGACTTTGGAAAAATTAGAGAATGTTCCCTTTTAAAGAGGTTACAACATGCCAAAATTTCAAGCCAAGGTGATGTGTCAATATGCATGGAGAATCAAATGATTAAAACAGTGTTTAATTAATTAAAATAAAATATGCATCAAAGGGACTTGAAATTTATTCCACATTTTTCTCCTCTATTCACTGAGTAAGAGGGTATTTTTATTTTATTTTTTTAATTTTTCTACACAAAGTTATGGATTTTTGAAGTTAATGGAGTTTAAATAAATAGAAAAAGCCCTATTTTTCTACTTATCCACGCGCCGCTTCGTCATCCTACGGTGTCTCCAAAACTCCATGCGGCGCACTCTTATTTGATGCCACCGACCATGCCAGCAGCCACGCATCCTGTTGTTTGTGTAAAGAAGCGTTATCCGGCATCATCTTAGTCGTCCATCCGATATACGCCCGATTGGACGGCGTGTGGTCATTGTCCCCGATAGCTAAGGCCAAGAACCGTTCACCTTTGAGGCTTGAGATCTCTCTCATTTCTTAACCAAATTAAGTGATTTTTTTTGAAAAATGCTCGTCAAAGTGAGACGAACACATCCATATGGTTAATGTGTCATGAGATCAAGCCTAAGCAAATGGAGAATCAAAATAGGCTCGGAAGGAGGAGAAGTTTTATACCTTTTCTCTGAGAAGGGAAGCTTCAATATAAGGTGCTCAGCATGTTTGTTGGGGCCCAAGGAGGCTAGGGATTAAGCCTCTTTTTGTAGTGTAAGGCCTAGGTGTGATTTTGATCAAGACTAATTTTGGGTGTTGATTGATGTCTATACTAGGGGCTCTGTGAAAGGGAAAATTGATGTGGCTTCTTCCTCTTTCATTATTGTGAAGGTTTGGGTGAAGTTAATTTAGGTTTGGTGGACTGTGGAGATATATTAGGCTCTGTCCTGGTTTCTGACAAGGTTTCGAGCTCAAAATTGAACTCCGACAAGGGGATTCAGGGCAATGTAGTGGTTGGGTTGCACTGAGGAGGTCTCAAAGAGGCTCTGTGTGTGATTTTAGGGACTCTCTCCAAGAGATTTTTAGCACTTCGTTTAATGGTCGTGGAGGTGGCCTTTTTATAAAAATGGGGTTATGGTGGCTGGCATGGCCAATTAGGAGGTGTAATGTGGTGCTTAGGTGGAGGGCAGAGGAGCTCTACAAATCAATTTGGTCGGGCTGGCCTCTAGGCTTGATTTAGGTGAAGTCCCATGTGGGTGGCTCTCAATTTTTAGCTTTTCCGGCCACTAGGCTGGCCGTCTGGCTAGAGGGATGTGGCTAGGTGCTCAGGGCATCCAGAGGAATCCATCACAACACTTTAATATATATGTGTTTTGATTTGGCAAAGATATGTTAAGCATGTGTATTTTTGGGAATAAGATCCCTTAATTTGGGGGACCTTTGGTCCATGGCTTATTTTAGGTGGTTTGAAGTGTTTTGGCTCAGCCTTAGAGGTCAACTAATGGCTGGGGTGGAGTTAATTTGGTTGTTTAAGGTGGTTAGGTCACATTTCGTGCATGGGTCCAAGTGGGTGCAAATGACCGAATCTTGGGTTTGTTCAGGGATAGCCATATAAACTGGCCCAAATATATGTTTTATTTGGTGTATATGATCATAAGGAACAACTTTGGTGAAGGATGGAAGTGGTTTTGAGCTCAAAAAGGGTCAATTTGAGGGAATTTTGAATTTTAATCAATTTGGTTATGTTGGGCTAGGCTTGGGTCTAGCTCAATTTGAAAGAATTTTGAATTTTAGTCAATTTGGTCATGTTGGGCTAGGTTTGGGTCTAGCTTGGGTTAACCTTGGTCTAAGTCCAAATTGATTATTTTAAATTGTCAATAGGGACCCCATTAATAGTTTTAAATAGGAATTTGATGCCAAATTGGAGGTTAAGAATATCAATTGGGTGAAATTTGGGGACTTAGCCAATTTGGGGCTAAATTTGGGAATTTTGGATTTAGGTCAAAATCAAATGAATTTGGGGCTCCACCAAAGCCAATTGATGGTTGATTTTGATGTATAAGAATTTCTTAAAGATTTTTCAACATTAATTGGGGCCAATTGACTAGGATATGGGTTCAATTTGGTGAGATATAAAGATTTTACAACATTAATTGAGGCCAATTAACTAGGCTATGGGTTCAATTTGGTGAGATTAGGTCATATGGGTGAAAATTGGGTTTGACTTAAATCAAAAGTTGGCTCAAATCATGGGCCAATTAAGCTTAAATTTGGTTTATTTTGGCAATATCAAAAGTTAATTTGAGTTTAGGATTGAAATTGGGGTCAATTGAGATCAAATTGATGGACATTTGAATTTAATTTGAGGAAATTTTGGCCTTAAAAGGCAAATTTGGGGGTTTTGGTTAAAGATGATCAAATTGGCCAAATTGGGTCATGTGGTAGTTGAGAAAAATGAAATTATGAATAATTGGGAATTATTTAGATTTTCTGAAAATTTTTGGAATTTTTTGAATTTTGGGCTATGGAGGGGTATTTTGGTAATTTGGCCAATTTTGGTGATTTTGGGTAGTTTGGGTGTTTTCAGGTTGTTTTGAAAATGATTTATGAATCAATTTGGGTATTTTTGGTAGATTAGGAAATTTTGGCAAAATTTGGGGTCCCAACGGTATCTAGGTTGTTTGGGGAATTTAGGGGCAAAAGGTTAGGTTGGGTGTCTTGGTAGAGTTGGAGTACCAACCACCATTAATAAGCCATGGAACAATGGAAACTTTATTTTGGGTCCTCTATGTAGTGGTTTTAGCCAAACCCTAGCCCAGGGCTAATGGGTTTAGGAAACCACCTACATGAGTCTCCCAAAAGTATTAAGGAACCAAATTCAGGAAATTCTGGGTTTAGGGTACTGAGTGATTGTGAGTGTAAGTGATTGCAAGTGAGTGCCTTAGCTCTAGACCAACACCCAGGGTCAACCCTAAGGTCCAGCAGTCCTAAGGGGTAACTTATCTTGAGTTCTCCCATAGTGACCCCACCTACTAAGTGCTAGAGGTTAGGACCAGTATGTGAGACTTCAAGTTGAGTAAAGAAGAGTGTAAAATTTCTAATGGTGAGGGTTCCATGTATAGTTTTCTAAGAATAGTCAGTAGGAAAGTCCTATGGCTAGAGCTTAGGCTAGTAAAGAGGAAAAACTAAACCTCAACCAAAAGTGAGGTCAACAGTTCTTCATAAAAATTACATTTTCATATCACAATGTTGCAATCATTAAACTCATGGGGCAGACCAAATTTGCTTCGTCCTCCAAGTGAAGCCAAGCCAACTCCAGTGAACTTCCAACCCGACATGAGAATCACATCAAATCGATGTCATAAGGACCTGGATAAGCTCAAGGAAGCCTACTTATTCAAACCTAATTGAGGAAAAACCTCTTATGCTCAGGTATATATCTTAAATCAAAAAGATAATCCCGAAATATCCTCTCTTCCAGATCTAAAAATATATTATAAAACACCTAAGTACAAGTACCTGTATGGATGTGATCTACTCTTTGAGTTGAACAAAACAAGCTCAAGAACGCAAAATTTGGTTGAGAATCTGCACAGAACCGAATCCGGGAAGTTTCAGCCATCGGTTCTCCTCCGTGCGTGCGTTGCGGGCATCGCGTGAGGGAGGATAATACTGAGCAATTTTTCTTTTTTTTTAATTTAAGAAATTATAACTAAACTTCAAATATGCATAACTTTTTTTGTAGAATACTCAAAAAAATAAACTGAAAGATGCTATGACCTCAGAAAAAATGAGGAGAATTTTTAAAAACTAAAATCACGATTCTTCATCAAGCAAAAATTTGTAAAGTAATTTTTGAAGTTTTGGAGTATTTAAATCATAAAAATTAAAATATAAATGGGAAAAATATGAAATTAAGCAGAGATATTAGTCGGTTTTAGGAACAATTTTTTCTGATTTTTGAAAGTCATTTCGATTTCTCTGTAGGGATATTTCTTTTTTTAAGTGAAATCGGTCATTTTAAATAATTGAGAAAAAAAAGAAATGTAGAATTTTCAAATCCCCCTTAATATTATTCTTTAACTTTAAACAGATCTTAGAAACCTTAAAACCATATTTAAAACCATTTTAATAATTATAATTCACTAATTAGGGGAGAAGGTTTGAATTAGGTTAGGTTAGCCTAACCCAAGCTCAAGTTAAACCTAGTCTAGCCTATTTAGGGTTCATGTCGATCTCCTAGCATTAGTAGGACTGATTTGAATCCATCCCCTTAGGGAATTTAAACTCAATACTTGGTTAGTCAACTTCGGGGATACATTAGTTAGCCACCAAACCAATAGGATTAGTTAGCCTAAACCTTAGGTTAGTGACCAAAGGAAAATATGTCGAGATTTTCATACCTATTTTATTTTTTTTTTATGATACTGCACTTTAAAGAAATGTATTTTTGATGTTTTGTTGCAGGAATAAGGAATTATGGTCATTGGAGCAAAAAGATGCAAAAAGGAGTAAATTTGGAGCGAAAAGGACCAAAATGTGAAGATTTGAACTAGGNTGTTTGAGTTGAATTTACGCTAGGCTTGCGGCTAGTTCAAAGGAAATTGAAGGTTTCATTTGGTTTAGAGGGATGTTTTGAAGGGTTTGGGATCCAAAATTGGGGGAATTGGATAGGCTAAAGAGTTCAATTTGATGGAGCTTTGGCTTATGGTCAAATTTGGTGTTTAAATTGGTCTTGGAATTTGGATTTGAATTGAGTTCAATTAGGCTTGAATTTGATTTCAATTGGTCTTAGACATGATAAAATGAAATTTAGATTTGAAATTGGGGAAATTTGAAATCAATTTGGTGGAAATTGGGATGAATTTAGGACTTTAGGCATTTAGGGATAAAATTGGAGTTTTTGTCAAAATTGGCCAATTTGGTCAAATTGGGCCCAATGGATGGCCAAGATTGGTTTTGGGGATGTTTGGAATGACTTGAGAGGTTTTAGGATTTTTGGGCCATGAGGGGCATTTTGGTAATTTTAGTGAAGTTAGGAGTATTTTGGGAATTTTGGAAATTTTGAGGTATTTTGGCAATTTAGGCAGTTTTAAATGGTTTGCAATGATTTATGGATAAAATTGGGTAATTTGTGCAATTTTGAGAATTTTAGGGTTTCAAGGGTAATTTGGTAATTTTGAGAAAGTTTGGGGTAAAAGCACAAAATTGGGTATGAGATCAATTGAAGATGCTAACCATAAAAAAATTACCCTTATGATGCCATAAGACGAAGTCAGCTTCCATTTTGGATCCTCCATTTGTTGCTCTTAGCCAAACCCTAGCTTAGGGCTAAGGGTTTAAGGGACCATCCACATGAGTTTCCAAAAGAGTAGGGGATCATGCTAAATATGCTTGGTTAAGGGTTTAGGTTGTGAGTGAAAGTGTGTGTGTGCAAGACCAAGACCACACCATCCAGGACTAACCATAAGGCCAAACATTTCTATGGAAACTCTTCTTGAGTTCTTCCATATTTGTTCCACCTATTAAATGCTAGAGGTTAGCACCAACATGTGGAACTTCAAGAGAGCAAAGAGGCATTTGGAATTTTTAATGGTGAAGGTTCCTTTACTAGTCTTCTAAGAATAATCAGCAGGAAAGTCCTATGGCTAGACCCTAGGCTTCTAAGGAAGAACGACTAGACCTCAACAAAAAGTGAGATCAACACATCTGTTGTAGGAAAGGTCTTTATTGATGTTCATTTTCAGTACATTGGTTATTTAAGTTGTTCGTCATTTTTTTTTAAATTATTAAGTTCTTTTTATTGTTTTTGGAATTTTCTTATAGCTCTTTATAATTTGGAATCATAAGGTATTAATCCTTTAGTTCCTAAACTATGCATACACAAACACAAATAACAATTCTAATAATAANGTTGATGTTCATTTTCAATACATTGGTTATTTAAGTTGTTCGTCATTTTTTTTAAATTATTAAGTTCTTTTTATTGTTTTTGGAATTTTCTTATAGTTCTTTATAATTTAGAATCATAAGGTATTAATCCTTTAGTTCCTAAACTATGCATACACAAACACAAATAACAATTCTAATAATAAACTCTCACAAAAGAACTTATATATATTTATTACTCGATAAAATAAGTTTTATAGTTCTAATAAGGTACTTTAAGTTAGAAAGTAACTTTTCATTACCTCCTGACAATGGTGCCAAAAACTTAATGTGATTTATGCTAGTAATGTTTTTCGATATTCTTAACACACGTGATAGTGAGACTAGGGAATATACAGGACACAACAAAAGTTTACTTTGGCATAATCAATTTCTCTTTTAAATCTTTAAAGCTTCCAATCCTAGTGAATTAATGTATATTTCAATTTTAAATAGTCACTAGGTTGCAAACACAAGTATACGTATCACACAAGTAATAAAGGGCTCTAATGAAGTCTTAAGTATCGATCCCACAAGGAGGTAGAAATTCTTATAATAATAATACAAAGACACAATATCAAAACTATTGAAAACTTAAGTAAGAAAGCAGGTTGAAGTTTGTATTAAATAGCTAAAGAAACTATGTTTACTACACTAATCTCTAAACTTCAAAGTTAAATCTAATGTAACTAAGCTAAGTTTTATAACTAAGGATTTTAAAATTTAGAAAGTATCCTTCCCCTTTACAATGAGGTTATAGTAAGTGAATTATCCAAATTATCATAAAATTGTATTGAGTCAAATGGAAGTAATTATATTCTTTATCCTCTTTACGAGCAACAAAGAACATTGGCTAATCTAGAGTTTGGTCTCTAAATCCACGGTTAGACTGAGAAGATACTGACTTTCACTTCAGAGTTCCCAAGTTTCCCTCACCTGAGGGCTAATGATACACCTAAAATATATAGTATTTATGTACACATTTTTATACCTATTTTTGAGATATTACACTTTAATGAAAGGTATTTGTGTGTTTTTCTTTCAGATACAATCAAATATATGAAAAATGATGAAAGGAGTGAAAAATGATCAAATTTGAAGCAAAAATGTAAAATGTATGCAAAAGAATTGTGGCGTCTAAGCGCCCAGAACTACAATTAAGCACTAGTAAAACCTAGAAGGCCACTTCTAAGTGCCAATTAACTTGCGCTTAAGCGCCAGAAGTAGTTACTTGATGATTCAATGAATTTGGACGAATTTTTGAAGATGTGTTTGAAGCAACCCTTGGTGAAAATATGGGAAATAGTTAATGGACATGAAAATACATTCAATTGACTTTTGAAAGGAGGCAACTCTTGAAAGATTCATTGAATGTGGAAACATTTTGCAGAAACACCAAGGCATAATTTGGAAAATTATAAAAGAAGGACTTGGATTGGATTGAAGAATTTTCATCCGGTCGTCCTCCCAGAGCACTAGAGAGACTCCTACACGCTTCCCATAGCCATGCCACTGACGCCTCTCTCTTAGATTAATTAGGATATATTATTTGAGAGAAGATAGAAGTTGTAGTGTGTGAGTAGAGAATATTGTAAGAAAAAGGAAGAGAAGAGATTCAAAGGAACTTCAAGAGTTTGGTGGAGAGGATTTGAGATAAGTTTTTATCTTTATGGCTAGATTTAGTTTTAATTTAGACTTCTTGTTTGTTTGCATGATTTCTACTTTTAAAATTAAGTGTGGTTGTGTTTTCTTTATGAATTCTGAGTAATTTTCTTTATTTTTTACCTTAAAATGATAATTGATTAAGTATTGGATGGAAGTTGTGTGAAGTATTAATTTTTAATTTTGTAATAAGTTGTGACAATTTTAAACCTTATACTTAATTTACTTATTAATTTAACCATTAAGATGTTAATATATGTTATGGAAACATGTAAGATTTGAGATGATATTGTCTTAGTCAACTAATGCTAAGAATCACATGAGATTGTGTGGATGAGAATATAATTCATATGATTGAGTGCAAATAAATAGGGAAATAAACTTTGAAGGGTGTAAGTTTGGNTGGGATTGGTTTAAATTTGGAACATTTTATTGTAGAATCCAAAGGAGGAAGAACTAGGGGATGAGGATTGGTTCAAATTTGGAACATTTTATTGTAGAATCCAAAGGAAGAAGAACTAGGGGATGTGGGGATCCACATTGACTTCCCAAGCTATCCTAATGTTTGGCTTTAGTTTTAAGGAAAAAAATTTAGGTGTTTCATTCTGTCAATTTTATTAGTTAGGGCTTACATTCGTGTGAAATGATCACATGAATAGCCTGGAAGATATGAGGATTTAGGTCGTGACAAACGACAACCTCGGAATCCTAAGACGAGTTAGGGCTTATATTGTATAGCAGGGCTATGCAAAGGCCTAAAGATGAGGTGAGGATTTATGTCGCACTAGGCAAACAACCTCGAAGTCCTATGGCTTTTTTGTTTAAGTCTAAAGAAGGGAGATTTGTTTAGCTGGGGAAGACAGGTTTTGCCGTTGAAGATGGTCGTGCTGCCCACCATGCTAGCTCCAAGCTCCTTGCCATGACGAGTTTGAGTTTTCTAGTGTGAGTGTCAAATCAGGTGGCCCTATGGTTGAAGTTCTTTAAATTTTATGAGAGCATATTAAAGTTGATTGAGCGACACCGGTTAGGATCCTACGGTTCCCTCGTTCCGGCACCACTATTTTCTATTGAATTCACTTAGTCCAAATGAACTTACTAAACTCAATTTAATGAGTTCCATAATTTCATTTAAACCGTGGGAAGCCTCGTTAGCAACCGTAGGTTACCTCCTTCGAGGGCTTCCC